>JAECUM010020074.1:0-40138 GCA_016617855.1 Megalonaias nervosa
TATGTATGTATGAGGGCGTTTTTTTTTTTAAATTAAACCCAGCCAGTATGTCTACAAAGCTTCCCATGCTAATGTCGGATTTTATTTTATATTTATTACAAATCTATTTAAAATATTAGCTAGCTTAACTATAATTGGATTGGGAAGACTTAATCACCCCATAGTATTCGTGCTATCTTGTTTCCTTGGGCAGATAGTGCGTCTTGCTGTTTTATATATAATTTACAATTTGATTGTCTAATTCATTTAGGTTTTTATTTCCAGGTCAACGTATTTTAGGATATAATTCATATTGCTATAGGCCTACATGTATATCTTGGCCGAATTATGCACAGTGGCGTAAGTATCCATATATCTATATTCTCTTTTATCTTTAATACTATGTATTTGTAGTTGTCTATTTTTGCTTTATGGCCAAGCGTCACTCCTAAGGCCTTGATCTTATCTTTTGTTAGGCGAGGTGGGAGTCCCGGGTGATTCCCCCTCCAATTCCCTATCTTTAAAATTTCTGTTTTGTAGTGGTTGATCTTAGAGTCTGAGGCTTTTCGGAAAGTTTCAAATTCGTTTTGCAGGTGCTTAAAGATTTTGCATCCTTGATAAAGTTCGTACAATCATCTGCGTATTGGAGCATCTTTAACTCATGTTTCAAGTTTGGAATGCGTACACCTTCTATTTTCGAGTTGTTTCTTATGTTGTGAATTAAAATCTCAATTGCTATTACGTATAATAGCATGGACAGTGGGCATCCCTGCCTCATTGACCTTCGAATTTCAAATTCTTCCGTAATTGCTGTTTACCTGTACTCTCGATTTCATTCCAGTGTTTCGGCCCATTCCTGAAACTTTTTACAGAAGCCAAATTTTTTTAGTACCTGATGTATGTAGTTGTGTTCTAACCTGTCGAAAGCTTTTTCTTGGTCAAAGATTATCATGACACCATTTTGACCAGATTGGTTTATATAGGCTATCACGGTTTGTATGTTTAAATATTAGTCTGAATATCCCTACCTTTTTCACCACAACTTTAGTTTTCATTAATTATTTTCCTCACACAATTCATTATTCTATTTGACAAAATCCTACTCAATATTTTATAATCGACATTTAGAAGAGAGGTAGTCCTCCAGTTTTTAAGGTCTTCCCTATCTCCCTTCCCCTTGTATAATATCGTGATCATTTCTTCCTTCATGGATTTAGAAATTTTTTCCTTTCCTAAAAATATGTTATTATATAGTGATTCTAAAATCGGCGTTAATTCTTTTTGGAATTTCTTATAGAATTCCGTGGTGAGCCCATCCATCCCTGGCGATTTTCCTTTCACCAGGGATGAAATTGTTTTCTTTATTTCCTCATTTGAGATGAAATCATCACACACGTCTTTGTGTTCTGATGATATCACCTCACATTCTACCTCCTGCAAGTATTCAGTTATTATCTTGTTTTCTATTTTTTTAAGAAGTATGTACATCTTGATAGTATTTTTATACATTTCAATATATCATCCTTTTGTGTATAAATATTATTTACATCCCTTATATTTGCAGATTCTACTCTTCCCCCATCCCTTTCTCAATTCTTCCCTTTAATATAACCCCTTTGCCTTTTTGTAAAGTATTGTAAATTTCCCCGCTCTTTTTCTCTCCATTATTTTGCTTCCTCTAAAATTTCATTTAGAAGTTTCTGTGCTTTTTGTTTTTCCTCATCTATCTATGTCAAGTCTAAAACTCTTTTAAGTTCTTATTTCTCATTTTTTATTTTCTCTCTCATTATTTTACAATAATTTAGAGTTTTATTTTTAATTTTCCGTTTTAAGATATCCCATTTATTTTCAATATCTTGGTTGCCTTTCTCTATAAAACCCCTCAATCCTTCTGTTATAATTTCTTCGTATTCCTTTTCCCATAATATTTTATCATTTAATTTCCATTGCCCCGCCTCTTCCGACGTTTTCCTTTTCTCCATTATTATTTCGTTATTATTATGGTCTGATATTTTACACTCAGTTATTCTAAAATCTTGTATGTACCCCAAGCCTACTAGCTTGGACTACACGATATTCATACGTAAATTCTTTCCTTAAAATGTTTAATCTTCTATATGCATCAAATAGTTTGTGTCTTTTTTAAAATCTTTCATATCCTCCCTAAGTAATTTATCGTTTGGTGTTAAATATGTTTTCCTATCTATATCATCTTCCACCCTCTCCCATTAAAATCCCCTCCCATTATAAAATTCTCCATTGTAATGTCCTGCAAATATGTGCTTAGGTTTTCTATAAAAAAAATATATTTTCTTAATTTTTTGTGCAGGAAAGTAAACGTTGACGAAATGCCAGTCTTTAATTTTTATATGGATTAGACGTACTTAAAAAAATCCCCTACATGTAGTTGCCCTCATGATATACCTTTATTGTTTCGAATTATTGTTGCTACTCTACCCCTAATATCTTCTTGATTATCACTAGTGATTAAAATTGCATCCATTCTTTCCTCCAATTTTGCTTTTATTTCCTTTGTTATATTATTGTGCGTTTCTTGTATCATTATTGTTTCATAGTCCTTAGTTTCCTCTATTAATTTCCCTAATTTTTCTTCGTTAACCCCATTTACATTAATGGTCGCAATCCGGAAGTTTGTTTCTCTATTTTTACTCCCAATTTAGTTTGTCTGCCGGTTATGTCTTGCTTATTTTTTAAATTTATGTCTTATTTTATTAATTCATATTACAATTGTTAGCACATTAGTCACTAAATTGTTATATTTGACTCGGGCCACTTTCGGCCAGAGCATCTTGTTGAGATGTTTAATTTGATTCGTCAATCTCCATGTTTGTTTTTTCCGTTGTATCCGTCACTAATTTTCCTGATTCTGTTGATCTTTCTGTCTTATTGTCGCTTGATTCCATGTCCATTTCCGAAACGTTGTCTGTTTTTTCCCAGTCTATTTTCTTAATTAATTCAGAGTCGCTTGAGTCCATTCAGATTTTCTTCCTGTCCGTCTGTTTAATCCGTTGCGTTTGTTTTCCGTCAGTCTCCAAACGTTTCTTTCCTTTTTTTCTTTTTATAACTTAGAATGGCTATTTTTTTAAAATGGCGAATCACTGTTTTGGGGTTTTTCTTTTTATGACTCCTTTCTGAGATGAGGGGTGGGGGTCACCCACTTGCATGGATTCTTCCGAGTTCAACATTTTTCTATTTATTCTCGTTTTGGGCGGGAGTGGATGTCAGGGGTTTGAGACCTATCTCTATGACCTCTTCTTCCTCTGGGATGTCCTCTGTGGACGTCTCCCACCCTTCTTCTCATTCTGAGGAAGAGCTCCCTTCCTCCACCATCAGTTTCTGCAATAAATAATATTGATTGTTGGCTAATATATGTTTTTCGCCTTCTTCTAATGTGTCAACTCGGATTTTGTTGGCTCTTTCTTTTTTGGTGTGTGTGTGGTGGTGGTGGTGGGGGTGTCTTTTAAAATCATTCCACTCCAATTCTCTGCAGGAACTGGAGTCTTTCTCCACCCCATCTGAGATTGCGGATCTGTCTATGCTGGGAAATTGGATATTATAAGTCTGCCCACCATGAGGGATGGTTGGGCTAGCTACTTCGACTATAGATGTTTCTATGGTATTTATTGTTGGGGCCTGTGTAACACTTTCCTGACTGCCCTCTGTGCTTTTCGCCGTATCTTGTTGTTTGTTTACTTGGGTATATATGCACTGTGCTATCAATTAGTCTATTTCTGCGTTTGTAGGCCCCATCGCCCCTTCTATTTGTACTCTTCCTCAACGCCTTCTACCACGTTGATGAAGTTATTACATATTTAATTAGCACAAATACTCTGGGCTGGGGGATGTTTGCATTTTTTTGGGCCATGCCCCGTCTGCTTAGACCTGGGGCACAGCCGGTCATTCTCGCAGCCCCTGTACCAGGTTTTTAAGAGAAATCCCATCACACAGAAAAACGGGGATCTTGGCTGCATCCTCTTTTACTAGAGTAAGTACTCATATACCAGTCTTAACAGTCTGATAACCCCACACTGTTGCCATCCGGCTCTTTCTAACCTTGATCTTCAGCTTTTTTTTCTAATTTATTTTCTATCTCTCCATTTTCTATTTCCAAGGGGAGTCCTGATACGTAGATATCTATTACCTTGGTCTCAACCTCTCGGACTATCGGGGGGGGGGGGGGGCGTGCGTCTGATATATTGGCCACTTGGTCTTTCACTTCTAATTCTGAAATGTTTAAGACGGGTTCATCACACCTCTTAATTGTCAGTGATTTTTAATGAACATTTTAGCCCATTTAAGGGTTATGCATTTGAAGCAGGACTTACTTTATCCACCAGACAGAGGTATTTTGATCCAATAAATATATCCACTTCTTAATTTCATTTTTTGTTCATCCTTATTTATTCAGTTTGTCTAAATTCGGATAGGGATATATAGTTTTGCAGTGCATGATCCCACAAGAATAAATTCTTTTGCGAAAAGAATTTAAAATTGTATTGGACTTCGAAACTGTCTGTAGTTTAATTGGGCTTGGTATTCTGCCTTTTCTACATTTGCTGATCTGAAGATGAACCAAGCTGGGAATCAGCCATTTTTGGTTTTCTAGGTAGCTCGTATTTTAAACACGCATCTATAAACTTCCTCGAAGCAAGATTCAAAGTATAACATAATGCTTGCGTTAATTAAATTAGTTTAACATTCTTTCATGTCAAGCTGATGTATAAATAGTTGCCCATCCGAAAAACAGATGTCGCGACAAGCGCTACGATACATTTATTGGTGGGACTAATGACGCAAAGAGCACTTCAAGGACGAGCTGTTGAATAAAAATTATATACTACGCCAAGAACATTTTCATATGTGCGACATTCAGTTAATATGTAGGAGTTATCGCCCTATATTGCTTTCCAAGTGCGTGAATTCGTGAAACTTTTGCGCGATCCGTACGCACTGGCGTCATCTCCGTAAAAATTAAGTACTTTATAGAACAATTAATGCTCCGTTCCTTTGCCTTAAGTTCCTGATTTGTCTCGCAGAGAATAAGCTACATTAGTTTCTGATTGGCGGCTAGTGTTTACCTGGACCGGAACAAACAATAACCAAAATCAGAATTCAGTGTAACATATTGCACCGTGTTACACCAGTAGTGTAGCTTTCAGACTCGACAAAAGTGGACAAGATACAAACAAGCAAAGAAATTTCGTGTGAAAATGGTTAACGAAATAATGTGTGTGACTTTGATTTTATTAACGTAACTTTGACATATCACTGTCTGCGGTGTGGCAGTTTATAGTGATGTCCAGCACTGCGGCATCATGCTGCAGACATGCAGCACGATGTCCCACCCAGTTACATTATCCTGACAACAGGCCGACCAGTCCTAACACTAATCTCTTAATGCTGAGAGCCTAGCGAGGCAGCTATTAGTACCATTTTTTTCAGTCTTTGGTATGACTCGGCCCCGGGTTCGAACCCGCGACCTCCCGCATCGGAGGCGGACGCCCTAACTACTAAACCACCAGAGAGGTCAACAAAATAATAAGAAAGTACTTGATTGTACACGTGGAACACATTTGGACTTTTTCTTTTATGCTTTCCCTTATGCCTGGATAAAATAATTAGCATGGAATTTGCGCTGGGGAGGGGGGGGGGGGCAATATTACGAAGCATGTCAGTTTGTGTTAATATGTATAAGGCAGGCAATTTGCAAGTCTTTTTCGTTTTTACTAACAAAACCTTTGTGCCTGTTCCTTCAACAGCTGCTTCAGATGAATTCTCAATTTAAAGAATAACTTGGTAAATAACTAATACTTACTGACGACAGCTGAAGACAGCTGAAGATTAAAATAAGTTGCATACGGTTAAGTATCGTTTTATATCGATTTCCACCTCTGGTATCGATATGTGTATCGGTACAGCAAACGTATTGATGCATCGATATATCTGTGAATCAAGCCACATCAAGTTACAAGCATAACTAATCTAGCCAGTGACCAGAGGGGACTAGACAACCTGAGCAGATGGGAAGAAATGCCTCTCCGTCTGGTAGTTTTTTCCTCGATAACTGCAAATATACCATAGCAAAGAGCAATTATCCTTATCTTATAATATAAGGGCAACCTAGTCAATTCATATTATATTAATATTCAACTTATATTCACAATGATCTGTTTCTATCAAATATTCCAACTCACTATATAACTGTCATAAATATACACCATAAACAATGATACAACTAGAACTCAATTGTCGAGGTCACTACATTGTAATAAAAATTTATCCAATGAAGCGAATTTATATTATTATGATAATTGCCGATAAACTTGTTCCAAATGAGCTATTTACATTTATTCTCATTTATGTAGATAGAAACCATTGGCGAAGCCCAAGCTATCAATTTATTGGAGTTCTCTAACGGAATTATGGCAGGAACCTTTATTCAGCAAATCACCTGACTTAAAAATGTTAACGATAAGAAAAAAATAAAACGCCCACCATCTGATTCACAATTACACGAATATATCAGAATGGCTAAGCAGGAATTTAGGCGCGATGGAGCAGCTCTTGTTTGGTCAACGTTCCGTATAGATCACTATGGTAATTTCATTGATGTAACAATAAATGACCAGCGGGTCCGGATGATTATTGATTGTCTGGTGGGTGATAAAAAGTCTTTATTTAAAATTAAATTTATTATCGAACACGACAGTGGGATGGCCGAACATGGATTATCCGGGATAAACTCGACCCTGTTAAAGAATCACGTGGACAGCGTGTTGTTACGGTAGACAAAAACTCTGAACCTGGAGCTCTCACTGGTATTGACTGTCCGTATTATGCGCGAGCATATCCTGTAACTGATGTTGTTTACGCACTTTATCCACTATACGAGCCTGATATTACTGCTTTTCAACCGATGTGAACTGACATCTTAAATTGCGTGACTCAGCGGGTCACAGAACATTTTATGAATGCCAGACGAGGAAATGGATTGACAATCACAAATCGAAAAAATAAACGAATGGGCAGAAAGTTTTGGAGGGAATGGAGCTAAAATAGTAGACGTCGCCGCGTTGGAAAAGCGATTAAAGTTTCCGATGGTAGTAAAAACAATAACCGACGAGGTTTTGCATAATTCTGGCAACTATAAAACAAGAGGCACCCCTGTAGAAATAGTTGACCAAATAGTGCGTGCGTAACAAAATTTCCACCGATGAAAACTGCCAGTATTTACCACGGTAATATTTTTGGAGAAATTGATAATATTAGTAAGCACGATCCTGTATCAGTCTGGCTCTTTCAGTGATCCTGGATCCGTTGTCGATCATCAGACGGATCCACCATCGAATGTGGGATCCAATTATCGGTTTGATCAGTTCGTGCTACCGTGAGGTAAACTTTATCGCAAATAATCTCTCCATGATAAGATGAAACAGGTATCGCTAAAATACACAATCGTCGATTCACAAATCGGCATTGATAAATTGCTGAATAATTGTTTTAAAATCTCGTCTGTGGTTGCTCGTATCGCCCAGCAAAACAATTCATGCCGTCCAACACCAAAGGAATATCTCGATGATATATCGCGTTTAAGTGTTAAATTTGGATATGGTAGTCTTCGGAACACAAAATATAATCTCGTTGAAGTAATTTCAGTTGATATGGTGGCTTGTTACCATGTTAGTTTTCTTGGAGTGAGTGAATGTGAGCCGTATTTCTCACGATTTGTCATCCAGAACACGAAAATGATGAGAGTTGCAATAAACGGTCCTCTGCAAGAGAATTTCCATGGAAATACCATTGAACTAACTGGATTTGCCGAGACTGTATTATTGCAGCAAACATTCATCTGGTTATTGTTGCTTGGTTTGGTCATCATTTTAATAAACCAAATACTTAGATAAATCTCATAGACTGTTGTGCAAAAATGAACGTGAGATGTATGCTTGATGCAGGGATATTGACATCGTTGACAGTGAGTACGGCGATAATTTCATACAGGACACAAAAAGTCTGGCTACCAGAGGATGACGATACATCGTTTACAAAAGATATGACGACCACGATGTGTTTAAAAATCGCAAGTTGCAAGGCCACTTCCGGTTGCTTCTTCAGATGGCGATTCGTTATGCATGGCGGATGCATCAGCATGCATGGCGGAGAACATGAGCTGAAACAACTGATGAAGCTTTTTACACAGAGCTGCACCGCCTTCCTTGAATATCTCTGCTGGGATTCAGTCTGAGCCAGGAGACTTGCCGCTAGAGAGCAGATGTATTGCTTTCTGAGTTCTCCAATAGGGTTGGTGGGTCATTCAGTGGTTCATTGACTGCCACTTGTTCTATGGCAGTGTGGACAAAAGATGGCAGCAACGCAGATCGCGGGGTCGCTGGTTAGGGCTTTCCTGGTCTGCGTCCGTTGTTCTGCTGCGGCTGTCCTGTTGGCCTCGCAAGCTGCAGCGCTTTTTCCGATTTAGTAGGCCATAAGCCCTTGTCCTGAGCAGTCGGCTCCCACGCATCAGTGCTTATGCCAAAATCCTTCAATGACTTCTTCAAGTTGTCCTTATAGCGTTTCCTCTGGCCTCTTTTGGAGTGTTTTCCTTGTTCTAGCTCGCCAAAATATCTTCTCGGAAGCTGGCGGTCTGACATGTGGTCTACGTGGTTTGCTCATCGCATCTGTGACTCCATGATGAAGGTATAGATACTGGGCAGGCCTGCTTCGGCAAGGACCCTAGTATTCGGGATCCAGTCTTGCCACTTTATGTTGAAGAGTCCTCTGAGGCAAGTTGTGTGCACGTGGTTTAGTTTCTATTAATGGCGGTGGTAAACTGTCCAGGGTTTGCAAGCGTATAGTAGCGTTGCGATTACTATCGTTCTGTATACCTTCAGCATTGTCTGTAGACTAGTACATCTTCTGTTTCACACATTGCCGAAGGCTGCGCTTGCCGTTGCAATTCTGGCATTAAATTCGTCATCGATGACGACGTTCTGGTACAGAGTGCTGCCAATATAGGTGAACCTACTCACTGCGCTGAGTTTGTGGCCTTTGATTGCGATGTTTGGGTCAACATACGGTTTCCCTGTAGCTGGATGATTCATTACTTCATTTTTATTTGTGCTGATAGTAAGGCCAAAATTTGTGCAAGCATCAGGTAACTTGTCAAAGCTGCGTTGCATGTCAGCTTCAGAGCCAGCGTTGAGGGCGCAGTCATCATCAAATAGTACGTCTCTGACGATGTCGGTCGTGACCTTAGTTTTTCTTGAAGCCTCCTGAGGTTGAACAGTTTGCCATCAGTACGGTATCTAATGATGATTCCCGCGTTACATTAAGTCCTTACCTGTCCACAACTGTGGTGTGGCACCACTCAAGGATCACGGGAAACTTCATTCAGAGGCATCCGACAAGGCTAACATAAGGAATCGTCAATACCAGTCAGTCTTCACACAAAAGGATAAGAGTGATCTGCCAAGCCTACATGGAGATTGTTACCCACCAATGCCTGACATCCAAGTTACTGAAGAAGGTGTATATAGCTTGTTGTGGAAAATTAAACCACAGAAGGCCGCATGACCAGATATGATTCCAGCAAGGATCCTGAAAGATCTAGCATAAGAGTGTGCACCATACTTGAGTTATATTTACCGAAGTGCCTCTCAACAGGCTATGTCCCTGATGCGTGGATAACAGCAAACGTTACAGCTATCTTCAAAAATGGAGAAAGATTCAAGGCCATCAATTATAGACTTGTCTCCCTTACATGTATCTGCTGAAAAATGCTTGAACACATCACAGTCAGCAACATAATGCAACATCTAGATCACTTCAACATTCTAACAGACTGCCAGCATGGTGTCCGTGCCAGACGAAGATGTGAAACACAGCGCATAACCCTAGTGGATAAGCTCGCCAAATCCTTGGACAGAGGGAAGCAGTATAACCTTGCTATCCTCGACTTCAGTATGGCTTCCGATCGTGTCCCCCATGAAGGACTCCTCAGTAAGTTGGACCACTATGGCATCAGGGGTAATACCAAGGAATGGATCAGAGATTTCCTGACAGACAAATCCCAGAGAGTTATAGTAGATGGAGCAACATCAGACTCAGCGCCGGTCGTTAGTTGGGTACCTCAAGGGAGTGTTTTGGGTCCCATCCTCTTTCTGGTGTTCATCAATGATATACTTGCAAGTGTCAAATTCAACACAAGACTTTTTGTAGATGACTGTGTAGTCTACCGGGAAATAAATGCCTCCAAGGACTATGAGATCCTTCAAGAAGATCTGAACCAACTGGCCCTCTGGGAAAGAACTTGGGGTATGTCGTTCCACCCAGAAAAATGCAGCATCCTAAGAGTTTACAGGAAGAAATCACCAGTCTTGTCCAAATATACTTTTAAAGGGCACAACTTAGCCAATGAGCAGGCAACACAATATCTCGGCGTTGAATTATCCAGAGACCTCTCTTGAAAAAGGCACATAGACAAGATAGTGAAAAAAGGGAACAGCAACCTTGGTTTCCTGTGCCGCAACCTCCAAATCATCAATGAAGAAGTAAACAGTGCAGCATATTTCACTCTGGTTCGACGAGGTCTTGAGTATTGCTCGACTGTGTGGAACCCACATAATAAAGATCTAATAATTAAGATAGAGATTGTTTAGAGGAGAGCTGCTAGATTCACTACCATTAGATACACTAAATAAATATCGTTAACACTAGCAGTATCAATGCAATGTTGAACCATCTCCAGTGGGAATCACTCGAATCCAGGCGAAGCAAGGCAATCAGCTGTGATGTTGAAATAGGAATCAACGGGTAATTTTAACGAATATAACTTGACCCAGGTGAACATGCCCGCCCCATCCAACCCAATAAAGTGTTCGTTTTGTGCCCATGGGTTCACCTTGGGGCGTGTGCCTGATTACAAATTAACAATTATAACAATAAATAAATATTAATAAATAATTACCGGTCAAATAGTGTATGAAACATTCAGCTGGTCGTGGTCATCTCCTTTTGCTAATTAATTAAATAAATTTATTTTTATTTTTTTGTACCATGAGACCACATATGGGACTTAATTCTTGTCATATTTCAGTGAAATAATTGGCCCGTGTTGAGTTCAAAACACAATCAGGCTTACATACATGGCCTGGATCGGCTTTTGGCAATTAAGAAATCAATATTTTCTTTAAGGCCCCGATGCCATTAACGGACCTTTAAGAACACATAAGCGGGATCGTATTAACCATCGTGGAATTTCTTTAACTTAAAGATATCACCAAGGATTGCTTATGGGATCGATACAAGGCTCTGATCGGCATTTCTGATACAAGTATGAGCCCATCCACACTCCATTTCGTAGAGGCTTGATTTTAAAAATGATTGCTTTCGCCCCACAAAAAGGGTCTGTTCACCCTGCCCCCTGCTGCTACACATGTAGTTAAAATTGAACAAGTGTGTATATTCAACCTTGTGACTGGGTCATTACATGATTTGTAAATTCAGAATTTGCTCATTTTTAAACAATCTTTTTTTTTTAAACAAAAGTGACTGTCAACTGGAATTTAATTGTCTAAACCTAAGGGTTCGTAAGTTGATTCAGATTTCTTTGAATAAAGTAAAAGTACAAACATATTGTCAAATAAGTGAATCAACCTTCTCTAAATGTACAGAATAGACAAGACATTTTTCTTTCATTTTTTATGGACTTTAAAATCACTTGATTCTTGAAATAGTATCTGATTGTAAATCACGCATGACATTTTAGTCTTTCCGTGGATGGTCATCATCCACTGACTATTCAAATTTCAATCAGTAAAACTTTGTTGTTATTAACTGGATCGTAATTTGAGCTAGATGTATTACGCGCAACGCGCCAAGTCATTCGTGTAATTGAAACGCACCTTTGCCAAGCTGAAATACACATCTTCTGGTACTAACATTTTAAAACAGTGTTTACAATGGTAACTGTTTTGATTTCTGCTGAACATCCACTGAAGGCAAGTCTTTATTAGGGAGAGACCGTTTAAGTTTCTAAAGGGGAGGTGGAGGAATGCTAGAAAACTATTGTCTTATTCTAATTTGTGATATAAAAAGGACACTATGCCATTCCTTTCTTTACTTGAAACAACTTATCGTGTGATTAATGAAATAAAACAAAAAATACCACAGTCAGAAATAATAATTTAGCTCCTTACAATTAAATAGCCAGTCCCATACAGTACATGTGCATTCAAAATTGAACTAGTTGGTAGTTGTCTATATGTATAGTCAGTCTCGTAACAGGGCCATTACTGCTTAAGGACTAAACACGTGGTTTAGATTTCAGTGTAAATTCAGTATTTTTAAATATTTTTTGTTGTTTGTGTTTTTAAACAAGCTGCTGCTATCTGGAATTTAATTTTCCATACCTCAGAGTATTACTTTTCATATTTAAACAGTAGGATAAAGTTTCACTGTTCAAGAGAAGCTCAACAAGGCGGGCCTCTCGTCAAGTCAGCTTGTAAGTTTTCTAAATAAAGAAAATATACAAGACTTTTCAAATTAATTTCTATTTTCCATATATACGATCGAAATAAAGATCACTGATTGGTGAAATGGTACTTGATTGTAAATCCCACATGACGAATCGATCTTTCCATGGGTGTTCTTCATTGATTGGCTGTTCAAATTTCAATCAATAACACTGATCAGCTGCTACACAGTGGAGATGCCATCGGCATACCATGCAAAGCCCTGTGGTAATTTGTTAGTATATTATTGCTCCGTCGCAGAGCGAAAAGTGGAGGGATTAAGTCCTCCACCGCTTTTTGTGGGGTTCCGAAAATACATGCGTGAGGTACTGCACATAATTAGTCAGGACAGCACATTACAAGTAACAATAGTTCGTTGCCAATTTGAGTGCCACAATAACAGTCTCATTAGTACGTTGCAACTAACACTGGATTGCTGACAACTGGTATTGCTGCCTGGTTATGGATGTTACATAATTATGGTTAGGTTAAAAAATATGACTACTAGCCTGTATGAGCAAGATTCATTATCACCACTGTTTGCAGATGATTACTTAAAATGACCTACCGGTAGCATAAAGTTGCAAAGCTTTTCAAGTAATTTCCTTTTCTCAAAAATATATGGTAAAGCAATGTATAGTGTGCAGCCAAGTATTTTTTGCTTAGCTGTATTACTTACTGTTCGTGGAGATAAAGGATTATTTCATATGATCTTACTTTGATTTTACATCCATTTGATTGGCCATATTTAGAGAAACTCTTTCAACTGCCAAACCATGCTCAGTGTCAGCAGAAATATGAACAGTTAGTGCATCACATGATAAAATCTTGTGTTCTGATTGGCTAACTAATAGGATCTAACTTAGGATATTATGCATTTCCCCATGGCTGAGATGGTTTACTTCATTACTAAAATTAACTTAACCATAATTACTGCTACATGCCAATATGACATAATGTCACAAGGTGGGATGATGAGATTTGACATCTCCACACTTCTTATTGTTTTTGGTTATCGTTATTTAGGAGATGATCGACCACGGTGCTATTGCCCAGACCGAGTGAATAATAATACAAAATATGTAATTAATAGATGGAATGACAGAAATCTGAGCAGAGATATAGAATAGAACAACATGAGCCCCCATATGTAAGATAAACATTTTAATCAATTACATAAACAAAATGAAATTGTACATGACATTTCAATGATTCAATATCTCTTAGAAATAGTTACAAAATTTATGTGAATTTCATTTAGCCGTTCTGTTATACTGATAGAAACATTTCATCATATAATCGAGTGACTGATCAAACTTAAATTGCTAGCATGTTGGCATCACCTGGTTGCTTCCGGTCTTTTCCCAAATCACAGCTGGTGAAAGGTTGGCATTGCGGTATTTATTTACTTCTCTCCCTCTTCCTCTAACCATTTCGGGTCATCGACCTCTTGGTTACAGACTGTCCTCTTTACCCATTGTGCCGTATAGGTATGGAGCTATTTTTCCCGTCAAATAGAAGTGTAATACCCAACATAAACACGAGTCAGTGTTTTTTTTTCTCCCTGGATCACACTATATTCCCACTCTTTTTATGTCAGTTGTCATTTATCATAATTCAACAGAACTAAGCTATCATCAGTTCGCAAACAATTCACATTCACAAGCCTATTACTACAAATTAATCTCTTAATACTCAGATTCCTCTAGAACATAACATAATTAGACCTCTTGATAACTATTACTGCACCCCTGTAGGCTGTAAATCGCTAGCTGACGATGTCGGTTAACATGCGCCCCTAATACTAACACCATCGGTTCTTGGTTGAAAAAGAATTAACTACTTAATTACTAAGTTAATTAATGGATTTCACTCCTTGATCAAATACGTTACTTTGCTAATTAGTAATTTATTGACATAGACATGTCAAAATCAATTCGTACATATTACACATCATTTAAGACAGATAATTTACTTCTCACAATTTGTATCAGAAGAAATGCATGAAATTCCTACAATTCACGATTTCGGTTACATACGAAACCACTAAATCCGAACTCATCCATACCAACTGAATGTATGACATTCTTACAACATTGGAATTATATAACATTCCAGACCACCAATGCACAATTATTCTCTGAACTCACGAAAAAATTTTAAGCATGAAGTTAAAACAAATAAATTCAACAAATAATTACAAATTTGCATCAATGAACATGCTGTATGCAATTTAGACAATACCTTTGTGCCTTCTCTAGCACTTGCTCATTTATCATCAGAGAATTCCCTCTGTCCTTCTCTGGTTCTGAATCTCTCCAATTTCCAGACCCTCTTCCTTGGATAACTTATATAACGAGAGAAATTACTTATTAATTTTCCTCAGAGTTAAATTCTGGCTTTCCTCAGAACTTAGACTGCCTAATTTTACGAGGGGAATTTCTTAAAACCTTGAATTCCGCCTGTGACTACACGTACCCTCATTCAGCTTAGCCAATCAGGATTACTTCTCTAACTGCCAAAACATATTAACACTCCCATTGAAGTCAGAATAATTATCTCTAGGCTACTTGTGTGAATAACTGTTCGGAAAATATCATTCTATCACACCTATTTCAAATGACCCAAGACTTCCTAAATTTATGCTCTGGTTTGTCTTAGCGCATGTCATTTTCCACTTCTTGACCTTATGTTAACATTGCTCTCTCTCTCTGTCTCTAACCGTTAACCTAGTAGGTCCTAATTAACATCCACTCATGCTTACAAACAAGAGAGCTTAACCGTCACTAGCTACGAAATTTGTTGTGATGCTAGCCTAAATATCAATCTGACATTATGACTTTGCTTTGTAGAAAAGCGTCGTTATTGGTTGCCAGTTGTGTGAGATATTCCTGAACATTTGACTTGTTACGATGTTAGTCGACATCAAAACACGCTGCAAGCGCCGTTAGTTAGGCAGTAAAACCCTGACGCACAAAACATAAATGTCAGCGTCGAGGTCTTACAGGTAGGACTAACCCCCGCCCCCCCCCCCCGCCCAAATACTTTACCTGATCCGGCCCTGAAATGTATGGTAATATAGTATTGGAGCAAAGCACACCAAACAGACATATATTCTTGAAGGTCGATGTCTTTATTTACTTATTCACCAATCGCCAAATTTAAGATTCGTGATACCATAGCAATCCAGTAGAAATATTATGAACTTTTATGTTCAACTTCCATATTCAAACCTTGCCCTTGATTACTTAAGTTAGTGACTCTTTTCAATAATTTAGGCATCAGTTTTGAGGTTAAAAGTTTCAACGAGCTATTATGCGTCTTCATCTAATGAGCAAAACAAAAAAAGTTATTTATTACACAAATAATATATAACGATACTTACCAGCGTTCTCTACATGTATGTCCTTCGTACTTTCCAGGTCCTAGTTGTCAACGGATTTACATTTTACGAAAAGAGAAAAATTGGTTATTATATTAATTAAGAACAAAATAAACTATTCGAATAAATGTATTCTCAGGCTTAAATAAACAAGAATATTATAACTAAATATTCTTAACTTTTCTATTACCCTTCGAATATTTCGATCAGACACTATTACGGATTAGATAGACATCCTTCAAGCCAAAATATAGTATATTTCATAATTTTATTTATACACGAACCGATGTAGCTGTCTGTGTAACGTCATCCTAACGCGACATTGCGTGTCAACAAATCCTTGGATAAGAACAAGGTATGAAGAGGATACTCTTCTAACGTATCTTTAGACAGCGAACGATCTGACTCACGTAATCCTTAATCGATTTTCAGGTATACTTTTCAACACTCTAACACTGTTCCATGTACAGTATAACGAAGCAATTCCGAGTCACCAGTTTTTGTTTATTTAAAGTTTTCAACTTCACGTGACACATGTCAATCGCCTTGTCAATCTCAAGTTGGCCGAAGAAACAAGTATTTAACGTTGCAAGGTGGCATTTGTTTCCATTCGACACACTTTGAGGCAGAGCCACAGAAGACGTCCTTCAACCTATCCGTCGTCATTTTGCTTTTACAAACCGGGCAAAAGTGTGGATTTTGATAAGGTACTCTATTGTATCCTTTAGAAACATCATCTTTGATAATATTACAGAAATATAACATTGTGTAATATTAACGTGAAACATACTGAGCTAATTCACCATTTGCTACTTTACACCACTTCAGGAAGAAATTAAAAAGCTGGAATGCCGTCTAGACACCCATGCATTTTGCTCATCCTGCTCCACGCGATTATAATCTGGACCGTTTATGCTATTGACATCATTGAGAATCATCGTAAGGAAAACATGACGGAATCTCACGGTTGCAATGTGTACCAGTACTTTGGAGATTCTTCCTGTCAAGCAAATATCAAGCATTACATAACAGATGCGATAAACACGGTGCTAACTAGCCAGAATAAAAGTTTTGGGAATTTAGATGAAAAAATCAGTGCATTGTCTGCAAAAATTGAAACCTTGGAAAAAAAGATGGATGACAAGTTGGATAGATGTACATCTAATGTAAATAAAGGATCATCGTGCTTTGGTAATATTTTTTACTCATCTGTATTAGTTACATCTTCCATAATATGTTGACGACAAAGTTTGAAGAAAAGCTAAATTTGTATACTGATTTTGAGTTTAATATATTGTATTTGAGAAAGCGAAAATGTGTTTTAGTCAGTACTTCTGCTTATCGTTGAAGTGTTAAAAGGAAGCGTACAAACGGATCTAAAGCTTGCTGCTGTTGTTCTTTTTCAACATTAATTTTGGTAAATTACGGTAAACTGCTTTGGAATACGTATTTAATTCCGACAATCTTTTATTGTATTTATAAACTCTGTTCTTAATGGTATTTTATGATTTTATAGCCTCAATCGTATTAATAGCGTTATTGTTTTTCTGACAAGAAAAGAAATGTCCTGTACGATAATGATTCTTCGAATTGCTAGGTTAAAGAAATTCTAAGCACAACCACGTCAGGGAACCATTTGGATGGAATAATGGTTCAGTTTCAAGGTTTTGGATTTTTGGGGTAGGAGAGAAAGGTACATTGCTGTATAACTTTCACAAATTAGAGAAGGTCAAAATACACGTACATGTCTTTCTGCTGACTGCTGATTGGATTGACATATTTTATCACTGTTGGGGAAAAGCATATGTTGCCTTAAACAAACAACTGATGCAAAAGACTTCTTATGTATGCTAAAGAAATGGACTTGAAATAGCACAAAGTACAAAAACATTGCCTATTCTGGAAACGGAAAGCCGAATTTTTGTAGTCTGGTCATTACTATTTTCTGAAAGTGTAAGTATGATATTTTTTAAAAATAAATAAAATAAATAAAAAAAAAAAAATAAAAAAAAAAATATAACATGAAAAAATTGATGTTTGGTTTTTAAAATAATTTACCTCTAAAGTTCAGAAAATGACACATCTAACAATCTTCTGAGTACTTCATATCATATGCAAGGACATATTATGCACCTGAAACCAAAAACAAACAAGAGACAATTCGAAGTATTTCACACTGCTCCTAAGATATGTTAACCCATTGTAAAAAAAAACAACAAGGATTACCAGTGGGGATATTCCAGGGAACATGTTTTGTTTAAATTTTGAACATTTTACAATGTGCGAAACTCAAGTGACAAACCAGTAGCTTATTTACAAGATCGAATGAAACGTTTCGAGTTAATAATTTACCCCTTAATATTTGTTTTGATGGACGAATAACTTGTGTTTCAGATCTTTTAGCAACATAATCTGAAAAAATACATTCTCAGAATAATTCCTTGTCAATGGTCGTTTAAAGGTCAACAACACTCTTAAGCACGAGTGATTATTTTCATAAAAAAGTTAAGATATATGCATGAAGCTTTAAATAATTAATTAGTGTGTATCGCTCTTTATTTCTCCCTAGGTCTCAATAAAGAAATGACAATAAATATCCGAGTTTTCTAGCTGTATACAAAATGACTGAAAACAAATAACATCCTTTTGCTTGGAAACAAAACTTTGCAAACCTAGCGATCATGAATGAATAGAGTTATTACATGTAAGCTTCCATCAAACATAGTAGCTTCACCCAAGTAAAAAATAATGCCATACTGATTTATATGTCACTTCTATTAGGTCGATTTTCATTTATGGGGCTGTACACGATTTTTTAAAATGTAAATTGACACTACCTCGTAGCACCTGGAGAATTTAGTAAGCTGAGCAAACAGTTCAGGCAACTTATGGTTTTGTGTCTAAGTCATTTTAACACTAGTGACACACTTAACGATTGAGTGATTATGAAAGTCGGTTTTGATTGATACTGATTATTATACGAAATAGGGATAATATGACACAAAAATTAATGGTGGAATGTACAAAAAACTCATGCAAAATCAAGGGGGAAATATTTTTATGTCAGCAAATTAACATATATTTTCGCTAGATTTTAGAAACTTGATTTTTTTTTTGGTGCTGTATTGTTTACTAGTTCACGTTCATAAATGAGTTATTGCCGACCGCTATTAACCGGTAATGTTAAATGTATTACGGGTACCCGGTTAAGAAATTTACTAACCGTTTTAGCTCTGCGTATTTATTACAATGATTCAACATTTATGGCAAAGTGGAAACAGCGAAATAAAAAGTGACTTATCTTTAATGACTGATAAATGGTCTTTGCAGGCAATGCCACGTGTCCTTCGGGATACGAGTATTATGAACAAGATAAATTTTGCTTCAAGCTCCACGACGAGTGTAAATCCTGGTCTGAAGCCAGACAAGTCTGTCAGCAAGAAGGTGGAGACTTAATCATTCTGAAGGCAGAGAACTTTGACTTCTTCAAAGATGTGTCACGATCGAAGGCCGGTAAAGTGTCAGCAGCATCGTTTTTCTTATTCTACTACTCTTACTACTACCACTACTACTACTGATACTGCTACCACTACTACTAATAATAATATGAAGTAGTAATTGTAGTAGTTGTTGTGTTAGTTTGTTTTAGATGCTGATGGAAATGTTAGATGATAACATCACTAAAATCAAGTAGGGTTATATGTAAGGATATGTATGTATAAGATTTAACGGCACATCAGCACAATTACATTCATCAGATCAAAAGTCACGGTCCAAAAATGCAAAGTCCGATATTGTAAAAATAAACTATAAAGTCATAAAGGGTTCACATACGCTTGTGATTCTAAAGCGTGTAAACGTTTCTAGTGATATAATTTTGGCGGTATGAACAGAGTGACATTCTTTTAGAGAACTTGCATACAGGTAGATGAATAGATCGATTTCCTTCTGTATAAAGTGAGCAGCAAATATGTGTTGGGATATCAATTACATATCTGCTATAAGTTTTTTTACAAAAAAATATTCTGCTAACTTTCTGTATTATCTTGGAGTTTAGGAAACTGCCTTGACGTTTGGGTTGGTGCAACGGACATTTCATCAGAGGGACAGTGGTACTGGTTGAATGGTGAAAGGGTTTCCTCAGTTTTCTGGATCCCAGGTGAACCCAGTAATTTGGGAGGAAACGAGCATTGCGGCGCTATATTGGTAGCCCATCAGTACAACTTGAATGATAACAACTGCAGTTCCAATAAACGCTTTATTTGCCAGATAGTTTGAAGCAAGTAAAGCCTTTTATTTAACGCTTATTTAAAACACTAAAACTAAACAAGAAATAGGATAAAATAAACCATACATATATTTTACAAAATCATTAGATAAAATAAACTTTATTTTCATGCTTGATATATTTTACGTCGTGGCAATGGAACAAACATACATATCACAAGTCCAGATAAGTTACACGTATTTGGAAGTTTTATTTCACCGTTTCTGACGTAAGCAAAACCTTCTCAAACATAGAATCAGCGTACACGTCCTTTAGGACACTCATGCCATCTAGTGACATGCAATAGTGTCGTGTCAGTCCCAATAATTTTTTGCTCAATGGTCATATATATTTTTGTGAGACACGACAAAATTCAATTTTAAAATTTTACTCTAAAAACAGTGATGGCCACACTGTGGTCGTTATTTAGCAACAACTCTAGATTTGGGCATTTAGAGTTTAAAGCGACGGGCAAGGTTTGCTTCCTTTTAGAGGTGGTGAAGTAAATGCTTGTTCCAAAAATAAACCAAAAACTATTATAAAGATGAAAATAATGCAATGTTTATTAGCAATGATTTCAGCTCCGTAAATCGTCTTCTCTGGATGTTCTATAACAAAATCTGGGAAGATACATATCTTTTAGAAATGTGCAGAATCTGGTAAAGCAAGTTCTCCAATCACCATCCAGTGTGTTAACACACGTTACTATACATTCTTTCTTATTAAATATCTTTCATTTTGTTAGAAGAAAAAAAAAACTTCGAATATCATGTACCAATTTTTACGGTACTTTGTAATTGTCCTTAATCCATTTTGTGTAAGCTTTGGTGACATAATGGTGAAGAGTTGGTAAGATATTTCCAGATTCTCTAAACCTTTTTACTGTTTAGCATCCATATAAGAAACGATTTTAAATTTTGGTTGTAATCCTTTTTGAACTCATCTTTACAGCTGATAGGCAAAGATCTTCGATCCA
Organism: Megalonaias nervosa; assembly: GCA_016617855.1. Classification (NCBI taxonomy): domain Eukaryota; kingdom Metazoa; phylum Mollusca; class Bivalvia; order Unionida; family Unionidae; genus Megalonaias; species Megalonaias nervosa. The sequence continues at coordinate 21,135 of JAECUM010020074.1, forward strand.
GCCAGAACTTCCCGAAATCATTTGTTTGTAAACATCGAATAACGATAGATGGTATATGTTGAATTTAAATGTACCATGCTTGTTTGCTGGTAACTGATTAAAAAAAAGTTCATTATATTCTGGCTATCAATTTGCAGTCTTTGCTAGCCAAGGTTCCGATATTTTAACCTATCTACACCTTGTCGGATCGATCCGATATTTCAGTGATTCTGGTCTGTGGATTTCATTGGATGCGGCAGCAGGTGACAACATCCAATCAAAATCAAGTTGTTCAAATTTGAACCCTGTTCCTACATGATCGAAGCAACAGTAGCACACCACTGGAATGGACTCATCAATGAGTGATTTTCCTGTGTTTGTTCAAATAAATCCTTTCCCTCAAATACTCTTGTAATGTCTTCTTCTGGTATGTGGTCAGACCTTCGATGTTAAACTCACAACGAATCCTTTTGAAGTCAATTGCTTGCGCCGATGTACAATGCATCACTCTTACACGTTATTGGTTAGTTGGCATTACATACTAAGAGAGGCGACTCGTGAAATCCAATAGATGTTGCTAGAGCAAAGAACTGAAACATCGGATTGATCGCATAAAGTGTAGATAGGTTAATATATCGGAACCTTGGCTAGTCAAGATGTCAATTTGCCTGCATCAGACAAGTCTCCCATGTTCGAGAAAAAAATCCAACATTATTTATGTGCTGTTCCCGGTAGGTCGAGTATTACTCACAATAAATAAATAAATATAGTGATCAGAAATTAATTTGTCCCTCTTGAGTTTAAATATAATATCTTTTTACCAATATGTACGAGTTGAGTAACAAATTAGTTCAAACATTTGTAGAAAATAAAGCGGCCATTCGTAAAAAAAAATCCAATGCTCTTTTATTAAGTTATATTGATTGTATATAAAAAAATATCCTAGTGTGCATAACGCAAACAAGGAAGTTATACATGTAATCTACTGTTGAGGGATTTCGATTAAAAATCATGTCATGGCAACATGCTCTCCGTTTCTTTGGTCGGATGAGGCATATCTCTATGGCTATGCTTGGGGCCCACCACGGGTTATAATAACAATAGCCCCAACGTGGATTAACGAGTGTAAAATACACACCTGTGATTTAAGGATAAAGTCATGGGGGTATAGAAAGTTTTGAACTATATCAGTTCTCGAAATAGAAATCGCTTATAACGATACTACACATCGGTCCATCAAATAGGGATGTGCAGACATAATGTTGACATCGATCTTTCTCATCTTTCCATTGCTCATCAGATAAGTTCATCCCTGGAAACTAAATCTTTTAAAAATATGAACTAGACAAATATTCTAACATTTCGATATCAGGATAGATAGAGATCTCATTATTCAATGTTTTCACGTCGCAAATGAACTGCTCAACAATAAGTTTTATATGTTAAACACTCTTTGTTTACATATCGCTTACACAGCGCCTTCAGTGCGGATGTAATATAAAAAAAAAACAATCCTTCATGATGCAAAAATATACAATCAATGAATTGTTTTCATCATAATAGAGCTGCTTTAGACCTCTGTTGAAGCCAGAGTAAAAGGCTTGCTTGTCAATGAATGCGACATAAAAAATATTATATGAAGTTTTAACTGTTGTTTTATTGGCTGACAAAACTAATCTCCTTCTGTGATTTCTCTACGGAAGAGTAAACACAAAACACTGCTCTGACGGTATGGGGCAGGGATTATATCAGTCACTGTATGTGTATGTATAATAAGCCTAAAATAGATAAAAGTAATGCTATTTTGACATGGCATAAACTCTGAAAAATGCAAATGAGGCTTGTTTGATGGGTGACTGTGACTGAAGTGTTAGCATTGGGTACAAGAGATTCAGAGTAATTGAAATGGTGTAAGTGTTCGGATTCTGAATTACGATGAAAGGCTTATGACTGTGATAAGACTTGTCGTTGTTCTTAATAAAATAAGTACTTTGCTTGAGTAATGATATACTTTGTTGCTTTTTTTATAAAACAGCTGAAAATATAATTAGGCACTGGTAGTACGCCACTGCATCACACAATTTCCGTGCGCCATACATGTTTCAGGACATTCAAATCGCAAATGGCTCTTTTATTTCAATCTACTGAGATTTGATGTGCTACGTTATATCATGCATTACTAAATATCTTGTTTTACGGAGTGTTGGCAGGGCGAATCCAAAAGAAGTGATAGTAAACATTACGACATGCAAATACTTTTCTTTGGAATTCCCTTTCAGTCTCAACATTGAAGCGAGTTCATGAACCTGCATCCAGAATGCGTTAAACAGGATTGTCACAGTGTATATGGGTCTCTTCGGCTTGAAGATGATTAATTTGGAGAAAACTCCCAAATACTGGAAATTTTACATCTCCTTTGGTTAGAAATAAAAACGCATTAAACAATTTACTTGTCGATTTTATCATGTGCGTAAGTCAGAATCATTCCTCACTCGTTTAAATTCAGTTTGTGTACAAGCAAGAATGTTTCAAAAGTAGCCGAAATTTGGTAATTGTTTTTTGTTCTGTCCATGTTTTAAGAAAAGAATTTCCCTACACGTGCACTGATTTGGCAATTGATTTGCATTTCTTAGGATCAAATTTGAAGAAACGAAAATCTGAAAAGATAAATTAATTTTAGTTCATCTAATAAAACGTTTACACAGTTTTGATTGATAAAACTAGACCGCTTCGTAAACACGCTAATCTAGATACCAGCATCACCTGATACATATTCATTGATGCCAACATAAATAGTTATGTATTTCTCTTTTAAAAGACAACTTATGACCCCATAGATCAAGTGAGCATTAAATCCAGTACAAGCTACAATACCGAAGATTGGAACCTTAAGTTATTGTCCATGGCTTTTATGAAATATTTGCCGCTGAAACCTTATGGATAGGACAGAGTTTATCCCTGCACCCTTAGCTATTCACATAAAAAGTTTCTACAGTCTTTAAAAATATCATCCGTGGCCAAGGGTTCCCTGGGAAAATCTGCTTAGACTTAGTAAGGAAGGCAAAATTAAAAATTATTCCACAAGCATCTATGTAAAATACTCGCCTATTGCCAATCGGCTAAATGCAAAATGTTCCAAGTTCATACATTGGCAAAAAGTTGATATTCTGGAAAGTTACGTACCTAACTGGTTTCTAGCTAATGGGTATAGTAAATTAATGACATTGGTTAATATATTTATTATGAGCATCTTGCTAAACAGTTTTCCAATTTTAAAATCACACAACACGATATATACGATACTGAAATCGATTTCAGCGACTGTCATAATAGTAAAAAGCCATTATCTTCGCCTGCTGCTTGATGGTGGGGGTGTTCACATAGAGGTTTAAGCGAATGTGAACATACATGTTTTCATTTCACGTACATAATCACACACACACACACACACACACATGCACACCCACCCACGCTGTAAATATAAAGTTTGATAGCATGCTCTTGTACTTTAACATTGCAGCAAACTATGAAGGAGCACACTTATTGGGAAATCCATGAGAGAGAGAGAGAGAGAGAGAGAGAGAGAGAGAGAGAGAGAGAGAGAGAGAGTATAGAAGATATATTAACATCTAGGCTGAGAGACTGCTAGTTAGAAGCCCTGTCTAGGGATTAATGTCAAATTATATAATTCAATGACTGAGTGAATGTACAAAGAAAAGTAAAACAATAAATCAGAGTGGTTATTAAGGATTAAAGTGGTCAGCTGAATGAACGAGATACTGGGTGTGTGAATGATTTAAAAAGAGGTAAACACAGCCAAAAGAAAGAGGGAATAATATGGCTAGATGGTCAGATAGGAAGAGAGTCAGAGTTAATGAGAGCTGATGAAGCGAAGGAAATTTTACTGTAATGTAAATTCAGAATCGTACAATTTTTATTCCACTATACTCCTACATATGTGTTGTCTGGCTGCAACCAGTACATACGAAGCAGAAACTTGTACGTATTTTAGATTACACACGCAAAGAGCGTACACATTTATAACATTACTGCGATTTATCTGTCTAAGGTGGTACATACTATATTCTTGGTTTGCTGAAATGGAGAGATGGAGTACATTGTTTCGGAACATTTTGCCGGAATAAATACACTTTCTACATGCAGGAGTTTAATTACTTTCATATATGAAACACCTTTCAAATTTGCTCAGGGGGAACTACAGGCTTTAAGACGTTAGAAAGTATTCATGCTAACTTGGGTATATGAGTATAATCAAATATAACAAGTGAGGAACGAACGATGAAGAAATATATAAATAGAAAAGTGTAAAATGTGCACACTGAATCGAGTTTCGAGTTGTATTTTTATTTAATGTCTTGAATATTAGTGCGCTGTACAAAGAGGGTCTTTAGCAGTGCCTCCCCTTCAAGTACTCCTCATGTATCTCTACGCATTTTCTTTGTTTGATTATCCAGTTGTTAAATATCATTTGTATTCACGCTCTGGTATGTTGTTGCACTTCCAACCGCATAGCGGTTGTCTGCTCATTTGCGAATCTTTTGATAACGGAATTCTACTAAAACTCATTTGGAGCTAAACTAGGGGTATGCAGAAGATGCAGCAAAGTTTGGATATTGAACTCCTTCAGTAGATGGATACCTCAAATACCAATGAGTGGATGGGTTTTCGTTAGTGTTGCACAGCATTTGACAACATTTTGTGGCACGGAAGTGTCCAGCGACACTAGGAGAATCAGGAACAGATTCCTCGACGAAACCCTCTTGACAGCGCGACTGTTTTGAGCCATTTGTAGTTTCTGTTTATTTTCTCCGGTCACATGTGACAATTTAATTCAAAGGTATTTGATAACTCTTTTCTTATGTGTCGAGTAGTTGCTTGGCGGTTTCAATTCGAGAAAGTTTTTAATCAGCCGTCAATAAATGGGGGACCCACCTTAATTGATTCAAATGATATTTTGATATATTAAAAGCAGCAGACGAATTGATGCTCGTGAGGAATATCTCCCACAGGGTATTAAACATCTTCATCAACTGCCCCTTCATAAATCACTTCTCGCACAAGAATCTCAGAAAACGGTATTTCAGAACGTAGGTAATTTTCCACGAATTATCGATCACGTGTAAAATAATGCAAAACCTAAACAGTTCAGTCTTATTTAAAAAGTACTAAGATGGTAAATATTTCCAATCCATCCACCGTCAGCCATTGGATACAATTTATAAAGATTTCTTTACCCTGAAAAATATACATGCAAGAAGAAATTGGCTGGAAATCATTAACCATCTTGCTGCTCTTTCAAATACTATGAGTTTCGGCCACTTAGGCTATATTTAGTCGGGCAAATAAACAAAAACTGTAAATTGATACAGTTGCAAAAGAGAGGTGAAATTAAAAAGACGGTGAAATACCGAGTACAAATAATCGAAAACATTGTAGTATGTGTTATGCATGTTCATGCTGTGTCTTGAACATTTAGTCTATTACTATAGATTGCAATGAGCTATAAATATGTTGTTGACAAGTTTTTAAACTCAGTCTTAATAATAAACCTGTTTGCAAGTTTAGGGTAAATTCCCATTGGCTCATTAAATCAGTGGGTTCTGTTGCGATGGAGGCATGTATTGTGAAATGTCATGAGAGGTAAAAATCAATCTGCATATGTATTTAATGTTGTGTTTAGATCTAATTTGAGAGGACAAATTAGCTTGAATTATTCACTGCAATTACAAAGTGATCTTTGACTTTAGGACTAAATCACTAGTTTGGTATTATTGTGAATTCATTTAGAGACATTTTGGATTATGATACATCATTGTGATATATCAAGAATGTTAGCACATCAACACTATTCTATGCTATTGGTACATCAGCACATTCAAGCTCCACCGGAATTCATTCGGAATACTCTATATTAATGGACTTGTGACTTTAAGGACTATTTGGGATTTAGTTAAAAGAACCGTAAGTTATTTTCAAATTTTCACTTTGTATTTTAGGGAATTAAATTATTTATTGCATTTTACGAAACTTGCATGGTATCCACATTTAAAGTCAATAAACATTACCTTAAGATATCAACGTCATTTATTTTACACAAGAGTTATAGAAAATGACATTTCAACAGATGCACACATATAAACTAGACAAAAAGAACAGACGTGTCTAATTTGTCACAAATGAGAACAGTCATGACGCTGCAATCATTTTAAAATAAATCACGTATAAGGAAGAATGTTTTATAAATTTGTGCCGGTGCCATGGAGTTTCAGTTGCATATATTAATATCATCAAGGCAGCAAAATAATCTACTTACACAATAAACAAATAAGCGATACAAATATTTCCATACAAAAGTGTTATATCACTCATCCAGAGTAACAGATTCTGGCAAATGTAGTTGATTTACAACTTTTATCCGTCCTAAATACAAATTACTGATATGATTTGGTGTCTATAACTGAAATTATTTTTCAGCCATGAAGAGTAAGTCAAAATATTAAACAATCATTGCTAAAGTAATAATTAAATTTTGTCTGTCTTAATACACACTGCAGATGATGCTTAGTGCCTATACAAAAATATCTTAATACTCACTGCAGATGATGCTTAGTGCCTATGCAAAAATGTCTTAATACACACTGCAGATGATGCTTAGTGCCTATACAAAATATCTTAATACACACTGCAGATGATGCTTAGTAGTAGTAATGTGGGGCTGTTTACGGACAATGGGAATTAGCATTACAGACACCCCACCCCCACCACCCCGGGCACGTTTACGGACACGATTTATACGGACAAAAAATCACCCTGGGCACGTTTACGGACAATGGGAAAATACATTACAGACACCCTGGCCACATTTACGGACAAGATTTATACGGACAAAAAAATCACCGTCTGTCTACGGTCAATGGGAATTTTGTATAGCGACTAGCACACCCTGGGGTAGTATAGCCTCAATGGGAATTTTGTATAGCGACAAGAGGAATGGCACAGGTAGGGTGACGTCACGGTACTGGACAGTTGCAACAATGTAGCAAGGACCGTGACGTCATGCCACCTGTGTCATTTCTATATACAAACACGAATCATTCGCGTTCGTATTTGTGGATATTATAACTCTCTATACACAATCATTCAGCCAATCAGCAGTACTAAAAACAGCAACTATAAAAAGTCAGCCACTGTTTCGTAGGCTGATGGCTTATACCAAATTACTTAAATACGTAGAATCACGAACCATTCGTGTTCTACATCAATTTAATTCCTTAACTCCTAGACACTTGCAACAATGTAGCAAGTACCATGACGTCATGCCACCTGTGTCATTTTTATATACAAACACGAGTCATTCGCGTTCGTGTTTGTGTATAGCAAGTACCGTGACGTCATGCCACCTGTGTCATTTCTATCCAAAGTTTGAATCATTCGCGATCGTGTCAGTGAAAAGTATAGTATAGTATGTTTTATATATTCTCTTTTTTTTCCATAGATTGATGAACATCAATCTATCATACACAAGTTATAAAATCGACTAACAAATTTTTTTAGGTAAGAGAATAACGTTTTGGAGAGTTAAATATAAATTATACAATCGAATAAAAAAAAAATTTAGGTAAGAAAGAATAACTATCTTTTCGAGGCAGTGGAGTGGCCCTGAAAAGGGTCTTTGTCGCGAACGCATAAACACACCATACTTACTATCACACAAACGGACGCGACCGCATAAACATACCATATCTACTATCCACACAAACGGAAAGAGAAGAAAAAACACACCCATATCTACTAATCCACACAAACAGGAAGAGAAGAGAAAACACACCCATATCTACTATTCACACAAACGGGAAGAGATGAAAAAACATACAATATTTACTATCCACACAAACGGACGCGAATGTATAAACACACCATACTTACTATCCAAACAAACGGACGAGAACGCATAAAATACACACACATATACTATCCACACCAACGAATGAGAATGCATAAAACATACACATATATACTATCCACACAAACGAACGCGAATAAGGTCCTTTTCAGAGCCACTCACTTCTTTCGAAAAGAGATACTATTCATTTTGCCAAAATCAATTAAAACTCAAATTCCCTTTTATTTTTTAACATTATGATGTACGTGTGTGAGTGCGTGAGTGTAGGTCCTTAATATTCCAAACAATCAAAACCAAGAGACACTTACGTTTTTTCAGTCTGGTCTATTCTGGTACAATTTTTTAAAATCCAATATCACAACACAATATAACACAACACTTTTTTAAAAGTTCACAGACTTCTTCTTTGTCTTTTTTCTTTACTCTCTCTGTTTCTTAAATTTCTTTACTTTCACAGTTTTTTCCTCCTCTTCTTCCTGACTTTTTTCTCGTCTTCTTTTCTTTTCTGTATTCTCTTTCTGAACGTGACCGGGTTCTTCCGTTGCCGAGGGCACCTCTTTTTCTTCTTCCTCCTCCTACTCCTGTTCTTTTTAGGACACTCTGAAGACCAATCTCCTTTCTCTTTACAATGATAACAGGTATCTTGACTCTTGTCTCTTTTGACACTGGTCTTGCTTTTTGACGGTCTGGACATTCTGTAGCCCAATGCCCTTTCTTCTGACAGATATAGCAAGTATCTTGATTTTTATCTCGAAAGGAGGGAGAGTAGTCCGTCGGCTTGTCTGAAGAAAACTTTCTTATGACACCTCGCAAAGTTCTGATCAGAAGTTCGATCTGTGTGGGTTCTTCCATCGTGCTGGTCAGTTTGAGAGCGAAATGAATACTGAGAGGAAAGGTACAAGCCCTTTATATATACACTGAGTATGACATGGATATATAGGGGTTCGTGGCGTTTAAAATGTAGTCATTTAACTTTTTACAGTCAAGATGAAACGATCGCATCATTTCGTAAAGAAAGGAGCAGAAAGTAAGAGGCAGAAACGTGATTTATCGCCTCGCACAGTAGCTGAAGTCTTGGCTCAAATTCATGCCAGCAATTTTGAAGATGAGATGAGTGAGCCAGAATCTAGACCCAGAGAGTCTACACCAAGTCAAAGTCCATCACCACCAGTAAACCCTGAAAAGTACTACCACATTAGAGAGACGGACAAACGCTCCTCCAGAAAATTTAGAACCACGGTCTACACGTACACGGTGAAGTTTAAAGATTTCAAGTCCGACATACTGTTGGAGAAAGCAGAAGGTTTATCACCGATGTGTGGGATTCTTTGTTAACCACACTGAAACAGCAATGTGAAGCCAAAGAAGACGATCGCTTGAGACTTTCCATTCATCACGACAGGTTGAAGTCACCCGTTTGGATCGAGTTTAGCAGCCCAGCAGAACTGATACCTTCCAAAGTCATGGACAAGATTCAACACGTGCAACAATCCAACGACAAGTTTCACATCACCGATGGAAAAGCAACACTGTTGATGACCCACGTGTCTCTTCCCCAAGGGACAGGACGCAAAAAGGTGTTTTTGGTAGACAATCTTCGTAGCACCAAAAAGAGTCTTGTTCGAATTAACAATCCTCAAGACCAGATGTGTTTAGCCCGTGCCATCGTGGTGGGACGAACGTATGACGACAAGAACGACACGGCAGAATGGAAAGGAGCCTGGCAAACTATTCAGAAATCTAGTCGAGCCAAACAACGAAGAGAAGCAGAACTCCTGTTACAGCAAGCAGGGCTATCCAAAGACACACCCTGCGGTATTCCTGAAATGCAAAAGTTGCAAGACGTTTTAGCTCCACGCTACAGTTTGAAAGTGCACACTCAAGAAGTGCGCGGACCTCTGTTGTTTCGAGGCAAAAAATTTCAAAGATGGAAAATACATTCACGTCTATCATCACGATGAACATTTCGATGCCATTACCAGTATCGCCCCTTTCTTAGGATACAGTTATTACTGTGAGAAATGTGACTATGGCTATAACAATCGAGAACAACACAAGCATTGTGGATCGAAATGTGAGGGATGTTTGGCCTCTAAGCCCTGTCTGGACCAAGGACAAGAACGAGTGCATTGCCAAGTTTGTCAGCGCACGTTTGTCAGTACAACCTGTTACCAACAACATCTAAAGACGCAAGGTTCACAGCGAAAATGTGCTTGTCAGCTCCTGAGATTGTGCCCTACTTGTGGACAAGGCATACGTACCAATAATGCTAAGGCGCATGTCTGTTCAGGAAAGAAGCGATGTCATATTTGTCGCCAAGTCGTGGACTTGGAACACCAATGCTACATTCAAAAATACCAATCCAAACATGAAGAAGAAGAAGATAATGACCAGAAGAAAGGGAATTTCATCTTTTTCGATTTCGAATCTTTCGGGGACCAAACACGCTGACCGATTTTGCCCAATGGATCTTTGACCCTATCGACGAGACGTGGAGCCAAGAAGACATCGAACGTTATGGCTCACAATTTTTCGGGATACGATGGACAATTTCTCCTTAGATACTATACGGAACAAAGTACCGAACGTCCTAAAGTCATTTTGAACGGAGCCAAAATCATGTCCATTCAAGTGGGTCAAGTGCAGTTTAAAGATTCGATGAGTTACTTGGCCATGCCTTTGAGTCGCATGCCTAAAACATTTGGAATGACAGAGATGGCCAAAGGCTATTTTCCTCACTTTTTCAATACCGAAGGCAATCAACACGCCGTTCTACCCCATTTGCCCGAGGCTCACTACTACGACCCCGACAACATGCGCACCGAACATTGGGAAGCTTTCTACGCTTGGTACCAGACTCACGCCTCGGACCTCTTGGACTTTCAGGAAGAAATGTTAAAGTATTGTCGTTCCGACGTGGACATTTTAGGGCGTTGCTGTGGAAAATTTCGAGAACTGTTCATGGAGCACGGAGGGATCGATCCTTTGAAAGAAGCTTGCATCATTGCCAAAGCGTGTTCCTTAGTGTACCGCCAACAAGTCATGCCCGAGAACACCCTAGCTGTCATCAGTCCTCAAACGACTAACTTTGTCAAACGTCAATACTCGGTCAAAGCCCTATGCTGGTTACATTACTTGTGCGACATGGAGGACAAATGGATCCAACATGCTCGCAACGGAGGAGGCGAAAAGACCATCGGAAGGTATTCGGTGGATGGCTGAGACTTAGAAAACCCCAAGATCGTGTACAAGTTTAACGGGTGCTTATTTCACGGATGTCCCATCTGCTACCCTGAACGTAAGACGACAAATCAGGTTTTACAACGAATCATGGAAGACTTGTACCAGACCACTTGTCAGCGACACTTGAAGTTAGAAGAGCAAGTATACCAAGTGGTAGAAATGTGGGAACATGAATACGATCACCGTTTGAAAACCGATCCCGAGTTTAAGCCCATCGAGGAAAGTTACAAGCTGGTGGACCCACTGAACCCAAGGGACAGTTTGTACGGAGGACGGACGAATTCCACCTGTTTGCTGTACCAAGCCGACGAGGAGAAAGGAGAGAAAATCAAATACTTGGACGCGTGTTCTCTGTATCCGTACGTGTGCAAATATTGTCACTTTCCTGCAGGGCACCCGCAATTGCTGACGGAACACATTGACCTGGACAATATTCGCCAATACGAAGGATTGATCAAATGTAAAATCTTGCCTCCCACGTACTTGTACCATCCCGTTTTACCTCACCATTGCCAAGGAAAACTGATGTTTCCCTTGTGCCGTACTTGTGCCGAAACGTGCAACCAAGACCTACCTTTCCAGCACACTGAGGAAGAACGCGCCTTGACAGGAACGTGGATCAGCGTAGAATTGTTCAAAGCTCTGGAATTGGGATACCAACTGTTAGAAGTGTACGAAATTTACCACTTTCCCAAGACAGAAAAATACCACAAGGGCGGCGAGACTCACAAAGGCATTTTCGCAGACTACGTGAATGCTTTTTTGAAACTGAAACAAGAAGCCAGCGGCTATCCTTCATGTTGCTACACTTCCGAAGGCCAAAAACAAATTCAAAGAGAAATACTGGAAACAGGAAGGCATCACTTTAGACCACATCGAGAAAAACGAAGGAAGGCGATCGTTTGCAAAGTGATGTTAAATTGCTTGTGAGGTAAAATGGCACAACGACCATGTCTACCCAAGACGGAGTATTTGACAGAATCTTCCCGCTACTTCCAGATGATTCACGACAGAACCAAATACATGAAACACGTGGACGTCGTTCGTGAGGACTTGATTTTAGTCAATTACAAAGAAGAACTGGATTTTGTAGAAGCCGACGAATTTGGAAATGTTATCATTGCGGCTTACGTGACAGCCCATGCTCGCTTAAAACTGTACGAAACTTTAGAACTGTTAGGAGATCGTGTGCTGTATTTTGACACGGACAGTTGCATCTACATCGATCGCCTGGGTCAACCTCAACCTGTCATCGAAGGAGACCGTGTAGGAGCCTGGACGGACGAGCATCCAGACAAGATTCTAAGTTTTGCAAGTGGCGATCCCAAAAATTACGGCTACGAATACAGTAACCCTCAATGAGAAGTGCACATGGAGTGTAAAGTGAAAGGATTGACTCTCAATTATCGCACCAGTCGAGTGGTAAACTTTGGTGTCTTGAAAGAAGCCTTGCAGTCTGGATAGGATGGAAATTTTAAAGTGACCACCCACGAACCGCACAAGATTGTACGTTTTTCCACACACCAAATCGTTAGCCGACCCTTGGAAAAAGTCTATCAAATTGTGTACCAGAAGCTAGTACGGCTTCCCAACCACTTCACTTTACCGTACGGTCACTTTGATATTGGCGAGCCTAGAAAAAAGAACCACATTCAAGACCGATAGTTTATTGTCACTACCATTGCTAAGCGAGAAAGATGAATCCTTTCAAACAGCAAGTATCAATCAAGAGCAAACTCGAGTACGATGCTGTGCCTTGCGATGACAGGGATGCCGTACGCTATGACCTTAGCGATTCAGTACCACATCATGGCAATTTTGCTACGACTGTACCTACCATGGAAAGTGATGCTGTGCGTGTCAAACTTGATCGATGCGAAAGTGATGCCACTCGTTATCGTACACCTTTTCACTTTACTGGTTTTCATGGTGGATGTCATCCTTATGAAACCATGCGGCTACCACCCTACAGATGTCATGTAAAACTGAGCAAACTCCTACATATTTCACCGTACCCTCATCGAAATGAACCTGTGAAAGACGAGTATTCGTTCCCTGTGCGTTTGCCTGAATACTGTGACTATGAAAGTCGGATCCAAACCTTCCGAAGAAAATGGCCAAAATATCTGGGAGGACCTACCCCCGATGAATTAGCTAGAGTTGGATTTATCTACTTGGGCGAAGGGGATAAAGTCAAGTGCTTCAGCTGCGGTGTGTCACTTCACGAGTGGGAACAGACAGATTCCGCTTACCTGGAACATGCTCAATGGTCTCCAGATTGTCACTACCTACTTTTAGTGGGACCTCGTCATTGAAGTGGGCCTACTATGTCGTTTAAGAAACCAGCTCCTTGGCTAGGATTCAAGCATTGGACAACCCCTAGACAAGTATTTAAACCCCATGTAGAAAATAATCTTCAAAGATTACCAAACGAATTGCAAGAGAAGATCTACAAGGACATTTGGCAGGGACTTGCCAGAGCCAAATCTCAATTAGTTACTGTAGAACTTTTGTGTCGAGAAATTCACAAGAGGAAATTGACAAAAGTCGACAAACAAGTCCGATTTCTCTGGATCAAGGGTGCGTTCTTCCTACTATTTCGCTTTAGACCATTTACATTTGAAGATTTTATTGACATTCTTGACCGTTTCCTGGAATGGCAGTGGTCAGAAATTACTCACTACGTTCATTACTTTTGCTCTAGGAGAAGTGTTTGAGGTAAGAGAAAAGAGGTATAAAAACAAACCACTATGCCACGACCTTTATCATTCGTGATACTACAGATTCCGTGGAAGGAAATCAATGACACTATTCAAACAGTGGAGGATTGCCAACACCTATTACGAGAACTGTGTCCATTGAATTGGGGTCGACGTGTTGTGTGTGTCTTAGTGACTTGCTTTCTGGGATTTCGTTTATCAGCTGATTCTTTGTGGACTCTTTACGAACAGTACCTACCATTCCAAAAAGCATGAAAGTGGTCCCATTAAATGTACACGAGAAACTCATTCTGCTCAAAGCTTTGCGCTTTCATCTCGATACTTCTCTACCTCTGCGAAAAATAAAGATTCGTGAACTTTTAGGTACTGAAGATGTGTATGACGATGTGTGTGTAGCTTGTGACTTACACCCTCACTGGAAAGATGTACGTGACTGGAAAAGTTGGGGCTTTGAAGCTTGGATGAAAGAAGTGGCACACTATGCAAAAGATTTGTAATCCTAAACAACTAAAACGTTCCGTGAAAAAGTAACTTTTAAGCCTGTGTTAGTGACAGTACCAGAAGAAGAAGAACCATTCCCTTCAGGACAGGACAGGACATTCATTAACATCCCCGAAAGGCCATTCCGGGAGGACCCCTGTGTGACTGTACCAACGAGTGTAGAGACTCTAAGAACATTATACACTACCCCTACGATTTCACCTCTTGATCACCACAAATGTGGTACAGAGACTTGTTTATATTCCACTATGATAGTTTTGATGTGTCTTTTATTCATGTACTTATCCATTTGGCTTTTATGTAATTTTGTCTTTCGTGTTGTTCACATTTAAAGATGACAATAAACGTGTCCTGAAAAAAGTATAACAACTCTTATCTTGTCTGTCTTTGTGTCAAAATTGACATTTTCCTTGCACTGCTACTATTATGACTACCTCTACTGTGTCTGCTCCCTCTTCCTCCACTTTCAAAGTCATCGACGACCACTTAGATCATGCTAGTTGGGAGGCCTTGTATCTTCGACATCCCTTTAACATGCTCATTGCTGGACCTAGCGGTTCAGGCAAAACCGAATTTGTCAAACGTTTGATCGGACATAAACATCATTTGATCGATCGTCCACCTCAACGCATCGTGTGGTGTTACAAAGAGTGGCAATCGGCGTACAGCCTTCTGCGAGAAAGTCAAGGCGATTCCATCGTGTTTGTAGAAGGCATTCCTAGCGAAGACGACGGGATTGTGTCTGACCTTAGTCAAACCCATTTGGTCATCTTTGACGACATGTTAGGAGAAGACGAAGAAGAAATTAAACTCTGGTTTACGCACAAAGGGCATCATCGTAATGCCAATGTCATTTACATCACTCAAAATTTGTTTCAACAAAGTAAATCCCATCGCACCATCAGTCTCAATGCTCATTACGTGGTCTTGTTTAAAAGCCCTAGAGATAAATCGCAAGTGCAAGTGTTAGCCAAACAGTTAGGAACGCCTTGGCTGACTCATGCGTACGACGATGCCACTCAAGCCCCACATGCCTATTTACTCGTGGATTTAAAACCCACCATTCCCGATTATTTGCGATTTCGTACCCATCTGTTTCACCAATGGTGCCAAGACGGAGGGCCTGTCGTGTACACGTCCCCGTCGTTGACGTAACCACAACCACATTCACCCATAAAAAATCTATAAAACCTCGGTCACTTTGGCTCTGTCTCACACATCGTCAACATGACAACACTTCAGTCTCATCTTCCCATCAAATTGATTCGTGCCTTGTACGGTATTAGTCGCGAAAACAATCCACAAATACGTGCTCGTGTCTTACAAGCAAATATCAAAGAAGTCTTACGATGGTTTACGGTGACAGCACGTCAATTACTGCAAGGCATCATTCAGATTCCACATCAAACCAAACGTTTTTTGAGAGAAACAAAGACGCCTTGACGCAGTTAGCCGATCCTCGCATTGACACTCAAACAAAACAGCAAATCATTTTGAAACCTGGAGGAAGCGGTTCTCTAGGAGGTGTCATCATTCGTTCCCTCTTAAAATGGGATCCTAATGCTCCCAAAGTCGTCCCCAAGAAAAAAGCCACACCCAAACGTACCCAGAAGAGAAAGAAAAAGAGCATCGGTGTCAAGACCAGGTCACAGCCTCAGAAAAAGAAACGTCCACAGAAAACAGCTTCAACCCACAAGAGAGCGTCTCCAAAATCTTCTTCTCCAGCGGTGACACCCTCTTCCTCTTTAGCGGCAGTGGTCGCTGCTCACAAAGTACCTGCCCCCAAAATCAAAGTCCAAGAGAGAACGGGTGTGTTACAGAGTTTACTGGATTTGTCCAAGCAAGAACTGTCCCGATTTAGTCCATTGCGAACTCCTCCACGACGTGTGTTGCCTGTCATCAAGTTGATACGACGTAAAGACAATCAGTGGCAACGCATTCCAGTATAAAAAAGACCTGAAGCAAACGATAGGTTTAGTGTTGTTGTGCTGCTGAACGCCCAAAGATGGCCCCTCCAAGAAGTGCACACCGTTACCATCGTGTTCCTTCTTCGGTCCAAAAAGGAAAAGGAAAAAGAAAAAGACAGTCACGTCATCCCAAAAAAAACACTTAGTCAAACATAGACGTCACCCCCAAAAAAGACAAACTCGTCCAAAGAAAAAGAGGAGCCACCAAAGAGGAGGATTCTTTGGCGACTTTGGAAAACACATTGTTACCTTTATGACGAAGCGATAGCCCCAAAAAAGGATAAAAGACCGTGTGACAAGTCATTGACGTTAGTATATTTTTTGCTGTGTGCTACGGAACCAACGAACCAAACGAGAAAGATGTCACCCCAAAAATGACATTCCTCTTCTACCCCCACCTCGTTTAGCCAAACATTCGGACATGTTGTCCGACCTGTCCAAAGCTCCTCCACCCATGCGAAAACAACTCATTCAAACTGCCTCCAAAGACGTCATCGATACCGTGTGAGAATGTTGTCTGAATGTCTTGAAAGGCACAATACCTTTGTCTACATACCAGAAAGAATGCTTAGCCAAACATCGACACGTTCTTCGCCAAATGGTCCAAAAGAAAATACCCATTGGTCAAAAGAAAACGATGTTGCTGCAACGAGGAGGAATTTTGCCCTTTTTGCCCATGTTACTGAAAGGTGTAATGGGAACAGTGGG
Organism: Megalonaias nervosa; assembly: GCA_016617855.1. Taxonomy (NCBI): domain Eukaryota; kingdom Metazoa; phylum Mollusca; class Bivalvia; order Unionida; family Unionidae; genus Megalonaias; species Megalonaias nervosa. The sequence continues at coordinate 38,177 of JAECUM010020074.1, forward strand.
AGCACCCTTACTGAAAGGAGTAATGGGACCAATAGGAGGACCCTTGCTGAAAGAACTATTGGGAAACATCCTGGGAGGATGAAGATAAGAAGATCCAAGAAGATAAAAGGGACCTTTGGAGTCAAAAGATCTCAGACGTGATCCTTGAAATCCGATGGAAGGACGAAAACTAGCTTTAGTGCCTTACAAACGATGGATCGAATACCATAGTTGGCAAGAACAACGAACCCCGCATTTACCTCCCAATCCTTATTTGACCGAGATCTCCCGGTTACAACACGAATTGCAATCATTGATGGATTGCAGCGATTTGTCAGAAACGGAAAAATCTCAACGGTACGGTCAATTGTTACAACGACTGCAACTCTTTCACCAGAAAGCTTTAGAGGAAACAGCTCTACCCACTCTGAAAGATCTTAAGGCCTTGATGAAAAGTCAACCAACACCACCACTACCACCCCCAGCGGTCAAGACAGACGTAACCTCACGTATGCCTGAGGAAGAAGAGGCGCGAGAAGTCTTTCAAACACCGTCAGCGGCTCCTATCCCTAGTAAGATTGTAGCGTCCTTGTTGGCCCCTTCCCCTACACCGCAACGAGAAGAACTTAAAGCTTGGGTTAAAAAGATGATGTCCACGCCACCTTCGACAGAAGTGGAAAAGAAAGAAGGGAAACCAGAAGTGAAAAAAGAAAAGAAGACCAAAGCCATCCCATTACCACCACCACCACCGCCAAAACTATTCCCGTGGCACATCGAACACGTAAAGCCGTTTCTAAACCACTTTAGAGTACCATCAGCGAGGAGTGGATCACTTATTAAAAAATGGAGAAGGTGTTAGCCAGTATTTACTACGATCCATCCCATCCTGCAGGTTACGGTGGAGTTCAGAAATTGTATCGTGCTGCCAAAACTCGACTGAAAAGTATCCGTTTACCTCAAGTACAACGCTGGTTACAAGAACAAGCCACTTTACACAAACCCATTCGACGAAAATTTTCCAGAAGTCGCACCCGAGTGGAGGGCATCGATCATCAATGGCAAGCCGATTTAGCCGATGTCTCTCATTTGGCCACCTACAATCGTGGCTACAAATATTTGTTTTGTGTCATCGACGTCTTTTCCAAATTTGCATGGGTCGTACCATTAACTTCCAAATCGAGCAGTGAGTTGGTGCGAGCCCTCAAACTGGTGTTTAAATAAAGTAGTCGTCATCCTCTTCGATGGCAAACCGACAAAGGCACCGAATTTCTGAACCAAGCTTTCCAAAAAGAATTGAAGAAACGTGACATTCATTTTTTCACCACAGAAAATCCCGAAACCAAAGCCAGCATCGTGGAACGTTTCAACGTACCTTGAAAGAACGCATGTGGAAATATTTTACGCATCAACACACTCTCAAGTACATCGAAGTCTTACCGCACATCGTCCAAGCGCACAACCAATCTTACCGTCGAAACATCGGACGTACCCCCCAAGAAGTGACTCCCGACAACGAAGTCACCGTCTTCGAGCGTCTGTTTGGTACGTCCCAGACAGTGCCTGTCCCCAAGAAAACTGAAGTATTGGCAGCAGGAGATTGGGTGCGCATTGGCAAAACCAAACGCACTTTCGACAAAGGTTACTTACTCAACTGGACCACCGAATTGTTTCGTGTCACCGAACGTGTGCGTGGCCGTCATCCTCCCGTCTATAATATAGAAGACATGAATGGAGAAGTGTTAAAAGGAACGTTTTACTTGTCCGAGTTTCAACGTGTGACCAAAAAAAGAAGACGAAGTGTACGAGATCGAAAGCATACTCGAAAGAACCCGAAAAGTAGGAACAAAACGTGTCAAAGAAGTCAAAGTACGTTGGAAAGGATATCCTCCCAGTTTTGACTCTTGGATCGACGCTTCGCAAATCATCGACTATTAAAAGAAGTGACCATCATGCCCTTCAACACAGCCTCAGCTACTGCAGTGA
>JAECUM010020075.1:0-41269 GCA_016617855.1 Megalonaias nervosa
TATATATATATATATATATATATATATATATATATATGTGTGTGTGTGTGTGTGTGTGTGTGTGTGTGTGTGTTACGTATAGGCTCGTTCAAAAGTAACAAAAGCAAAGAGTGAAGCCAGCAAGCTTTGTAAGTTTTAACAAAAATAATTTATATCCCTAGAAAACACGGTGAAAAGGTGAAAATAGGAAAATAATACTTACAGTTTGTGAAGATGATCTAAACATTTATCCTAGAATTGGAAAAATATATAAGTCCTATCACTAATCAGTTCTAACTGAATCCAAGTTTGAATCTCGACGAGGTTCCAAGATAAATGATGATGACGTCAGGTGAAGTCCTTATACGAATGTCAAGAGTTCCACGTTGAACCACAACTTGTTATGTTCTAATTTAGAATAAATTTTCACTGAATGACTTTGTCCTAAAGCTTTTATACAACGGAATCACTTGTGTAGTTCTCCAGGTAATAAATTATTATATTTTAAATAATAGACGAACGTCTAAACAAGCTGTCATCTGTGATAAGACTTCTAGAGCTCCAAAGATGTAAAAATACTACTCTTTACGGCACCTAATAGAATTATATCCTTCTTCTTGAAGGTAAATTATAAGACTGACTGGCGGGGATCTGAGTATTTTTAAACTGAACTAAGACGTCGTTTCCTGTGCGCACGATGGAACTCGTGGTTATTTCGTCATCGAACTGCGCAGTAAACACATAGGCAAAAAAATGGCCTTGACAATAACCAATCATCTTTACCTGATGTTTACTAAATCGACAAACCAAGGCAAGGTAACAATAATGCTTACGAGAGTCGTACTATGTTTTACATAAACATAATATCTCTTTCAAAAATATCAAATCCCGTGAAAATAATCATTACAATAAAATATAAAGATACAAAAATGAAATAAAAAGAACCTAAAATTAAAACACCATTTATTAAATTCCATATTCGTAACACTTTCCCCCATAAAGAAAAAGAAAGATTTATGTAATAAAGCTTTCTTTTTTATATGTAAATTATACATGAGGTAAAGACAATTACATAAGAAGAATTCTTATAAATTATACAAAAGTGTAAATGAAATGATATTTCTATACACGGGAAAGTGCATCTGCAATTAAATTGTCTTTTCCTTTGATGTGCCTGATGTCAAGTTTGTTTGTTTTTTTTTGTTGTTTTTTTTGTGAAAACAAACTCCACCTTAATAATCTTTGATTTTTATTTTTCATCTTGTCAATGAAAGTAAGGGGGTTGTGATTACTAAACACAACAATCGGAGAAGGAGCTGAGCTAATGTAAACTTCAAAATGCTGTAATGCCAATATTAAAGCGAAACATTCCTTTTCGATTGTTGAGTAGTTTCGTTGGTGTTTATTTTATTTCTTAGAGAAATAGCACACTGGGTGTTCAATACCATTTCTATCATCTTGAATCAGTACTGCTCCAACCCCAACATCACTTGCATTCACAGAAACTTTAAATGGTTGACTGAAATCTGGAGCTGTTAGAACTTGTGCACTTTTGAGTATGGCCTTTAACCAATCAAAAGCCTCTTGACAATTTTCAGTCCAAAGAAACTTCTTTTCCTTACTTAATACGTTTGTCAGAGATTCAGCAATATTAGAAAAATTGGAACAAAATTTGCGATAGTATCCAGCCATACCTAAAAATCGCATCACCTGCTTTTTACTGACAGGCACAGGAAATTCAGAGATAGCCTTGACCTTAGAATCTATATGTTTAACTTGTCCATAACCCACAATATGTCCTAGAAAAGTGATACAAGCACGGCAAAACTCACTTTTAGATAAATTGATAGTCAAATTTGCATCAGTGAGTCTGTCAAAGAATTTCCGAATCGTGGCTAGATGTTCTTTCCAGAAGTCGTTATAGATGATGACATCATCAATATAAGCATCAAATTTATCTAGACCAGAGGTGATCATATTCATCAACCGTTGAAAAGTACTTGGAGAACCCTTCACATTGTATTGGTAGAGTCCATCTGGGGTCACAAATGCCGAAATTTCCCTTGCCCTTTCCGTTAGTGGAATTTGCCAAAATTTTTTCAGCAGGTCGAATTTGGTGACGTACTTGCCATTTCCAATTTTATCAATACAGTCATCGATTCTTCGTAATGGACATGAATCTGTTTTTGTTACACTGTCCACCTTCCTATAATCAGTGTAGATACGGAAAGTTTTATCCGGTTTCGGAAAAAGTATAGACGGTGAACTCCAATCAGTCTTACTGGGCTCTATACAATCATTCTCCAGCAAATACTGAATTTCCTTTTTCAAGTATTCCTGTTTGAGAGGGTTGATCCTGTATGGGTGTTGTTTCACAGGTTTTGAATCTACAATTTCAACGTCATGAAAAATTTTGTTTGTCCTTGTAGATACATCTGGAAACAATTGCTCATATTCAGATAATAACTGTTTAAGTTTTTTTTTTTCTTGTTGTTGCAAATGCGAAAGTTTCTGGTCCAGATTCTCCATAATTTCCGAATTCCGAAGATTTGTTGTTCCAACATCGCTAGAATCAGACTGAGTTCCTTCATTTAAATCTTCGGTTGGTTGGACAGGTACAACGAAATTAATTGCATGATTTACATGGCTATCTCTTTCAATATACTCCTTTAACATATTGATGTGGCAAAGTTGTTTTTGTTTTCGCCTCCCAGGAGTATTTATGATGTAATTTAAATCACTTATTATATTTCCAACATGTATGGACCATAATATTTTGCCTGAAGAGGATTTTGTGGAATGGGCAAGAGAGCTAGAACTCTATTACCATGCTCAAAACTCCTATCCCTCGAGTTTTTATCATATCTTGATTTTAATTTTGATTGAGTAGAGTGCAGATTTGCTATTGTGACCTCACAAGCCTTTGACAACTTGTAATTAAAATCGGAGACATAATCAAAAGATTAAGTTCTGTATCTTCATTAGAAAGAAGTTTCTCTTTGAACGACTTCAATGGTCCACGCACAGTATGTCCGAACACTAGTTCAAAGGGATTGAATCACAAAGATTCCTGAACGGACTCTCTAACTGCAAACACATATAAATGAAATCCTTCATCTCAGTCTTTACCCGTATCAAAACAATATGATCGAATCATACTTTTCAAAGCCTGATGAAATCTTTCTAAAGCCCTTTGGCTCTCAGAATGGTAAGCAGAACATTTAAATTGTTGAATGCCTAATTCGTGCATAGCTTGCTAGAAAATTCCAGAGATGAAATTTGACCCTTGATCCGATTGTACAGATTTGGGAAGGCCAAATTGAGTAAAACCTTTATCAAAGCTTTTACCATGGTTTTGGTTTTAATATTCCTCAAAGGAATTGCATCCGTGAATCTTGTTGACGCACACATAATGATCAACAAATATATTTTTCCTGACTTGGTCTTATGTAAGGGACGAACATAATCTGCCATTATTCTACTAAATCGTTCGTGAAATGCAGGAATAGGTTGCAGATGAGCCTTAGGTATCTTCTGATTGGGTTTTCCTACCATTTGATAAGTATGACAAGATCTACAGAATTTACAAACATCACTTTTGATTTTCGGCCAATAGAAGTGAGTCAATATCTTGTGATAAGTCTTATTAATCCCTAAATGACACTGTCTACCATTATTCTGCTAAATGGTTTGTCAAATGCAGGAATAGGTTGCAGATGAGCCTTAGGTATCTTCTGATTGCGTTTTCCTATCATTTAACAAGTATGACAAGATCTACAGAATTTACAAACATTTGATAAAAGAGAATGAGTATTTAAAAGAGGAACACTGGGATCAATTGCTTTTGATTGATCCAAATTAGGAGTGAAAGTGACTTCATCAAAAGCCTGACCAATATATGTGTCAGCTAAAGGAATACATTTCTTTGCCATAGCTCTGGTAACTTCACAAGCTCGGTATAAATCAGGGTATTTTGTTTCAATAGGATCAACTTTCTGATCCAAAGAAGGCTTGTCAGTTACAAGTGGATTAACCACAACCTTGTCTCCAGCTAGGTCGTTTCCTAGGAATAAATGAATGCCCTCAACGGGTAAAGTGGACACTATGCCGACTGTCACAGGTCCTGAAACTAAGTCTGATGACAAATTTGCAGAATGGAGAGGAACATTAACAAAGCCGTACTCGACTCCCTAAATGAGAACACTCTCATTAGAACAGGACTTCTCAGAAAAAGGCAACATACCTGACAAAAAAGACTCTGAAAAGCTCCTGTATCTCTTAAAATTGTAATAGGGATAGGATTGGCCAAATCACCCAAGATTGATATAGAACCCTTCGACATGAATGGTTCATAATTCTCCATAATAAAATCAGACTTGGGTTTATTAGACCCAACAAATGTACTGCTTTCAATACATAACCGTGACCTTGACGTCTTAGAAATAAGAGTATTTACGATAGGTCTATCTTGATTCTGATACCTATATTTCATTTTGAAACAATCAGAAATGACGTGTCCTTTTTTCTTGCAATAGGTGCACGTAGAATAGACAACGATTTTGAATCAAGTCTATCAGAAACTTGATTTTTAGAAGTTGTGCCAGATTGAGTTTTAGAAGGAGTCGTGTTGGGCTGAAATACTCTTTTACCAGTAGACTGATGAGTGAAAGATTTGCTTACCACAGGAACTTTATGAGTTAAGGAATACTTATCAGCAGCAAAAGCAGCATTTCCCAAGGTTTCAATCTCATGCTCTTCAAAATGAGTCTTGACATCACTAGGAAGACAGTTTTTGAACTCTTCAAGTAATATCAGTTGTTCGAGACTTTTGTAATCATGTTCAATTTTCTCAGCTAAACACCATCTCTTAAATAGCTGTTCTTTTTCTCTAGCAAATTCGACATAAGTTTGTCTAGCGTCTTTCCCATAGTTCCTGTACTTTTGCCGATAAGCCTCAGAGACTAACGCATAACCCTTTAAGATGCATTCCTTAATCAAATCATAGTCAGAATTTTGCCGTACTGACAGGGATGCATAGATATCTCGGGCTTTGCCATAAAGTACACATTGCAATAATTGAGTCCAATGTTCACATGGCCATTTCAAATTTTCAGCAACTTTATCAAAAGAAATAAAATATTTGTCTACCTCCTTTTCGTTAAAATGGGGTACTAGCCTAATATTATTTGTAATGTCAAAACTGGAATTTGTATGTGAAGTGAGATCATGCTTTTCACTTGCCAGTTCAAAGTCTTTCATTTTAATTTGAAATTTCTTTTCATCCTTCTCTTTTTGCATCTGTACGTGCATTTGTTCTTTTTGAAACTCCAATTGCATTTGTTTTTCTTTCTATCTCTCCTGTCTCTCTCTCCTCTTTTTCAAATTGCAACTGCAATTGTTTCTCTTCTTTCTGTAAATGCATTTGTTCTTTGTGTTATTCCAATTGTCTTTCTTCCTCCTCTTTCTCAAGTTGTAATTTCATTTGTTTATCTTTCTCACTCTCCTGTCTCTCTCTCTCTCCTCTTTCTCAAATTGTAATTTCATTTGTTTATCATTCTCTCTTTCCTCTTTCTGAAGCACAAGTTTTCTTTATTCCAATTCCATTTTGCATTTCATTTTTAATTCCTTTACTTTTATGTCCGAGTCTGATACCGACTTACTGACTAAAGCCAAACACTTTTATCAAAAACATTCTTCTCTACCAAATATTGAATCAAAATTTTGCCTCAGAAAGATGTATTTTCTGCACGTTCAAGCAACTCATCTTTTTTCAGACTGTCCAAAAGCTCCTGAGTCGGATTATAAAGAACAATCTCCACTTGAACAGTGTGAATGAAAGCCTGTTGTTTTCACTAGAAATTTCAAACAAAATGTAAAATAGTACTTGGGATTTCTTACATTTTCTTTCCTTAGGTGAGACTGAGAGTTTTATCGATCCATTTAAGGGCACAACAAAAGAACCAGGTAAGCCAAATTGCACGTGTCCTTCTTTTATTCCATCTTTTTTCAGAAAGCATGTCCAAAAAGCTAGGAATTGAGTCGACAATTCATATATCCCGGACGAAAATCCCCACGGGCACTATAAATTTCTAGTACCGGTTCACCGGTGATTTGAAAATCGGTTTTAGACAATAGTCCGTAATATTACAAGTTCTATGACAGAAAACATTTATCTTTATGAAAAAAATATGGAAATAATGTCCCATGATCACATAAACATAGTTCTTCAACTGAATCCAAGTTTGAATCAGTACTTGGGATCCAAAACTAGGGGATAGGTCTGGCCTTCCATAATAACATTTATTTAATCCAAATTTTCATAAGAGGTAAAAGTTTGTGGAAATTTTGTAAAATTTACTGTTTGACAAAAACTAAATGAAATACAAAATTGCATGAAAGGAATAAAATTACAATGTGCTGCAACTGTTGACGGTGGAAATATTGACAATGAGTGAATTCATCTGTGATTGATTGTATCAGATTCATTATTTCTAGATACGTTGTTGATGGAAATCCATGGAAAAACTTTTTCATATGCTTCATATAAAAATAAATTAAAACAGGAAACAAACTTGTGCAGCAAAAACATTCCATAGGGATTGGTTCCATAGGATCGAAACATTTACAAATATTGCGTCTAAAAAGAAAGGACTTGAACGTTTAAAAAGAAAAGATCGAGGAAATATTATACAGATCCAACAGAAAATGGACAGAAGAGGATGAGAAGAGAAATCATAAAATAGAAACTATGTGAATAAAATAATTACAAAATTAATTAGAGATGAAAATAAAATTATTACTGGTCAGTTTGATACTCTAGGGGAAGTAAAAATATTATTATAATAGTTTGTATAATGAGGCAAAAGAGGTAGAATATATAGATTTAGAGGACCTTCTCAAAAATATATGTTTACCTTCGGAGTTTCCTCGGCTATATCTGCGAGACAAATTTACCAAAACATCGGTACAGTAATTTACAGTAAAATGATACATTTTCGTCGCCAGAAATGTCTACCCAAGAAAGATATCGCTATCTCCTCAGCTAATTTCTACGAATGGATTGACCGAATGGGATTGAGCGAGAAATTGCGAAAGAAAAAATGGCTTGATGCTTTCCCAACTCCTCGAGCAATTCAATAACATTAGTAAAATAGCTGAAGTTGTCATCCAGGGAAAAAAACAGAGACCCCATATGCCTCCAAAACGCTTCTACGCTGGCATTTTCTTTACCAATCCCCCATTCCCCTCCAAAACAAAAAGTCTCAAGCAAAAATAAATTGTTTGGCTGACTGTGGAACCTAGTCGAACAGAAATGTCATACCAGAGAAAAAGAAGCCAATTATGGCATGCTTAATTTTTAAAAATCAAATGCCACTAAATATAAAAAATCTACCAGTCAAGCATGCAATTATAAGCAATACGAAATCATCTGATGATGCCACAAATATAACTTAAGCCATCTCATTTATCAAATCAAGTAATTGGGGTGTTTACATCGTAAAATAAATAAATGAAATTTTGAACAATATATAAATACGCTGTGATTTCGAAACCGACAAGTAAGTTTGTGAAATTAATAGGTGATCCAATCATAGAAATAAATACATGCGAACCTTGTATTTTTTTCTAGCGCCGGATCATACGGCGTGACATTGTTATTTTGCTAACCGCGACGCGCAGCTTAGTCGCATTGCTTATTACGACTCTCTCGGACTATAAATAGTATTGTTCTAGTGCCTGTTATGGAGTTTGCGTTTTGTTCGTCGTTATAATAACATTGTTATTGCACCGCGTTATTCCGATGAGATAGTATTATTCGGATAACCGTTTGTCACGTTCACGCTAGATCTCGTTGTCGATTAATAAATACATTATAGTATTTAACGGATAAATCCATTCAAGCTAACTCGTCCCGCGAATTTATTCCCGATGACCGTTTATAGTCGTCGACAATAGAATTTTATTGCTATTATATTGTTGATCAAATTCCAAAATTAATCTTGAACTTTTAGCGTATTCAAAATTTATTCATGGAATTCCTCGCACAAAATGTTGACTGAACTCAACTCACGTTGCCCTGGGTTAAATACGATATCACCAACGATATCTGAATATGATAATACCAAAAGTTTTTTTGTAAATGCTTTTCGCGGTAATAACAGCAGATTGATGTTGTTCTAAAGATTTCCATGCATCCTCTGATTTACCCATTCTATATGCAAATCCATCGATATAGTCATCTTCGCGGATTATTCTACATCCATCTTGGCAATGATTATAATGATAATCAGCTCCTTTATCTAAAATATTTAGTGATGGTTCTGGATTTTACCATATAATTTGGTTACAGGCTAGTGGCAAGGAATGGCACGTAGTATTGCCTATTATTTCATAGAAGCGGTTAAGTGTCGGAAAAGTTGCCCTCGAATAGTGCGCACTGACATGGGAGTAGAGAATACCGTCTTACACAAAATGCAAGCTTTCCTCAGGAGAAGTCATCAAGACAATCACGCTGATAACAGCAGTGTTATATGTGGAGACAGCAGGGCAAATCAGCGTGTTAATTTTGGTGGAGTGTCCTCAAGAAACAATGCCTACAATTCTGGATCGATCTATTCCGACAAATGCAGCAAGATGGTTACTTTAGCGGGGACTATCTGGATAAACATTTGTTCCTATTTTGCTTCCTGGAAATTATTCAAGTGAATATTTGTTAGCATACAAGTATTTTCAATATTGAAGTCGTACCGTATCGTATGCATGACTTAGTTAAGAAAAGGGCAATCGGAAAGGGACATAAACTTGGCACTTTGTTTCTTCCAATAGGACTCACGGTACTAATTCAGTTCCCATAGTAAACCTAAGCAAACACCATGATATTAAAAATTCAATAACTTTAAATTTCTGAGTGCTCATGATCAAACCTATATTTATCAGTATAGATGAAACCGGGACGTCAGCTTCGGTGTAGAGAAAAGGATATTAGCCGCGGCATTTTCTGGACCTACATGTGTTTGGAACATGTGCTTTCAATTCCTCACTAAAGGGTCAGGTGCTAATTTCAGTAATGAGTGTTCCAAACTTAAGACTGTTAAAGGACTGAAATTCCATCAATAAAACAATGTCTGTATTTTTTCATTTTCTCAAAAGTTTCTTTTCCTAAAATATAACTTACATTATTAACAAATGTTGGCCAGCCAAACCAATATATACTCTATGTTATGTTCACCCATTTCCAGAATGGTTCGCAATTTTCAATACATTTTGTACCGTGTGTCCTATAATCTTACATTTACGTGTATAAATCAGGATGAAAGCACACCATGCTTGTCACCTCTTTTCGTGTGAAAACTATTATGTATGACAATTACACAGTTGTCGTTGCCTGCATTTCCCATGGCTTCTTGTTGCTTTTTTTTTCTCCTTGCCCATTAATCTAAAACTACTCTTTGGAACTTTATGAAGCTTTCAATATATAATACTGCGGGAGTGATGAGTGCTATTTTTCATGCATGTCGAGTCCTTTTCTCATAGGAGGTTAAAGCAACCACTAATTTCTGTATATTTTGTTACAGTATATTGTAAATTTGCATGAATTATGCTGTTATATTTGAATTATTGTGTATGTAACCAGTTCACATTCTTTCTAAACCAACCTTGCCCTACAGTCATGACCCTGGGTTATGTCCCATAGTGTCTTCCTGTCCCTGGGGACAAAACTCCGATAACTAGAAAATCATCGAGAAACCCACCATATAACTCCCACCATATATATTGTTACGTGACTAGGCTCGTACAAAGTAACAAAGAAAAGAGTGAAGCCAACAAGCTTTGTAAATTTAACAGAATAATTTATTTTCCTAGAAAACAAGGTAAAAATATGAAGAAAAGAAACTTACGGTTTGTGAATCTAATCCAAAAATTAATCTTAGAATTTAAAAATATAAGTCCTATCACTAAAAAGTTCTAAATGAATCAAAGTTCGAATCCCGATGAAGTCCCAAGATGGAAGGCGATTACGTATTCTATAATCTCTTTTGTGTTGACGTGTCAACAGTTCCTTTTTTAATCCAAGAATAATAATTCGGCTTTAGAATTCCGAATAATTTCCAATAAATGTCTTTGTCCAAGAATTCGAATGAACACAGGTAAAGTTTCCGGGGAAAAGAAATTATTTTAAATAAAAACTCAATTTAAACTGGCAACAACACCAAAAAAAAAAACAACAAACTTTCAGCTCTGAAGGTATTAATTGCGACTGAATTGAATCACTATAAAAAGCTAGTTTTAAACGCAACTTTAGATCACGTGACGGGGTCACGTGGTCACTTAGTTCGAATGCTGCAGTAAGACCATAGGCCAACTGACACGTACGCCATGGATGAATTTGATTCTACTGAACGAATCATACTATAACATTCAATAATAAAACAAAATTTAAAAAAAAAAAACGTTGTTTGCAACAGAGCTGACACGCAAGCCAATATGACCTTGATTACGACCAATGATTTCCACTCTGTGTTTACCAATTCTGAATCAAGGTCAAGAACTAGGTGAGCTAAAAATATAATATTGCAATAATGACTTGTTTACTTTGAGAATAAGAAAAAGAGTCAGAACTGAACTGAATTATAAAAAAGTCAAATCCTGTAGACAAAATTATCATTACATGTAATGAAATAAAACAAAATGAACAAAATTTAAAACTAACAAACAAGTAATTAAATTACATATATGTAACTATATATATATATATATATATATATATATATATATATATATATATATATATATATATATATATATATATGGACACACACACATACACACACACGCTCACACACACATTTTCTCAGCATGCGAAAACCCAATGTATATATGCATGAAGTCAGTATATGATAACCCCTATTGGAACGGTTTCAGGGTCATGACTTTCAACCCATTGATTCTTACCCTCTTGGAAACGGCTACTGGGTCATGACTTCATACCATTGATTGACATACTCACGCTACATTTAATGGACTCTTATAGAAATAACGGCAACGTAATAGCCAGAGGCAGAACATGGCAAGACACAGCTTTCTGCGGATCTATATTATTTATTTATTTATGAAAAATGCCTGCAAAAAAAAAATTAAATGAAATTTGAGACGTTAAATATGAGTAATGATTTCATGTGCAGTTTTATAAAATGTACAATACTACCTTTAAATTTCTTCATGGTAAACAATAAGATCAAGAACTGACACGTACTTTTAATGAAAACAACAGCAACAAAAAGCACGGTAATTTCATGAATGAACAGGAAGAATAAAATCTTGTCACAGGCAACCAATAAAATAACAGCATGCATTTTTAGTCAGTGTTTTTTTCATTAACATAATTATATTTATTTATTTATTTTTCTGAAATACAGCACTCGAAACGAAAAAGACGGTATAGAGAAGATGATTTCACAAGATTGTATTAACTATTTTACAGGCTGAACTAGATAACGCCGCTGAAGTGTGGAAGCACCGCATTCGACGTAATCCGACTACAGGACTACCTTGCGACAAGCCCGTATTGCTGTACACATTACCACATCTCTATGGATTCGATAATTTAATCTGCCAGGTAGACAATTTAGATACCGAAGTCTGTGAGGAAGAATGCAAAGCAAAGAATGACTTGCCGTGTGACGAGGATTTATACAAGTTGTGCTTGATTCTGATGGACGAGAATGACTGGAACCAGCCAGTAGATCCGTATGAAGCCGTAAATTTGTACCAGGAACTGAGAGCATGTATCAAAAACACTCTATAAGAACAACATCACTTATCAAATAAATTATCTGCGAACTACAAACTTTATTCAATCTTATATATCCCTCTTTTTGATCTCATTTATTATCGACTTTATTGTATAAAGATGCACAAAGTATCTTTATATATTGTTACGGTCCTTTAAAGATGTCTTTGAGATACATTTACAGCATATTTCCGTAGCAAATTCGATGTTAGACAAATTGTCGATCCACAATGAATGGTGTAACACTTCTGTCCGTCACCGTTTCGAATTACCGGGTTTCATCAGCTGATAGTTCCATCGATATCGAATGACCAATAAGTTACAGCTTTCTTTCGTTGGAAACCTTACTTTGGATATTTTTGTCATGTTGTTCTAACGTACGTGTATTTGTCATTTGCCTGTCACATGTGGACATATCATGTGACTATTATCACGGTTCATAAAACGCTCCGAATTACAAAATGGGTAGAATGAGTCGGTGTGATATCAAACACAAATTTAACAGACGCGTAAACAAACAGGATAAGCAGTGTCTCCATATGCAGTCAATAATACATCGTTGAATAGATCTTTTCATGGAATTATAAGATTGCTGATTAAAACTTCCTTGATGTGCATATAAAGAATCAGGACCCAACGGCATATTTCCTCTCTATGAATGTTGTATTCTTGCGTAACATTTTTCTCACATATGGGGCCAGGTTAACTCAGGAGTGTAGTAGAGTGCCTAACTCGTGAGTAAAGTGTCTCAAATTTGAGTCTGACCTTGGCCAGCCTAGGTCGGCAACTGCAAAACTCGTATGCAAATGGTTTTAAATTTGAACCCAACGTGGGCAAGCCAAGATAAGCTATTGTTGCAAGTTCTTGGTAAAGACACTTCACTATTGCCTATATTCTATAAAAAGCTCTATAGTGAATAAATGGTATACAAATTTTGCCGAAATTTGTTCTAAAATATGACCGCCAGAGTAGTTGTAGTTAAAAGCAATTTTTTTTTGGGGGGGGGGGGTCCCCTTCCCCGAACTCAGGGCCATACCTTAAACTCATGACTTGTTCCTGGTTTTAGACCATCGCCGACTCCATGATAATTGCAAAACTGCCACTAGTCTTCCGCTAAAAGAATGCTCCTAAAATAATGAGCATATTTCATTTAATTCTTCGCTTCTTTATTTAAGAACTAATAAGGGACATGACAAAGGGAAAAATATCCTTGGAACTCGAAAAAGTTGGTGTAAACCACATCATTGTAACTCTGTACATTGGTTACTAAAACGATTTTGTAACAGAAAGTTAATTCACACGCACCTAGAACAGCGCTTAAAAATCAAAATTTAAATTATATACATTCAGAATTGTAGGTTAAATTGGCATTGGATGCATTTTCTGATAGTTGTATATATTCAAACTTAAGTTTAAAGATAAGTATATGGTTATGTGAACAAATAAGCAACATCATCAGTGATAAATTGCACTGGGATGAAGCAAATGCAGGCTCGTACAAGTTGTAAGAATTTATTTTAAATAATTTTCAGCCGTTTCTTTTTATCTATAACGTTACCTTTTAAAGTTTCTAAATACCTTAGAAGTTTTAAAGATTTTAAGAGCGAGTGATGATAGAATTTAAATTGTTCATCTGGAGTTGTCATAATTTGTAGCTTGCGCCTCTATCGGACAATCTAGGCTAAACTAACAACGTCAATTACAAGTTGCAAAATACGTACAAATCGGCAACAAAATTGAAAAACTCCAAGCTATAAAGGACTGGAGTTCTGGCGTTTGCACTGTAATTTGCAAAGTTTGTCAAAATATATTTCTAAAGTATTACAGCTCTTCATATAAATTGTGGATAATGAAATGCTCTCTTAGAGCGGCACCTGATTTGGTGCAGTATTTGACTTGTAATCCAGGGCATGCAGGCTCGATACAAGCCCAAGTCAGCCCGGGCCCGTAACTTGGGTGTATCCTTCTTCCGTTTGCCCTGGTACGATTTAATCTTAACGTGTTCACGTGCAGTAAAAGACTCACAAACACATAAACGTACACAACAAAAACAAATTCATGTCTTTCTGTCCATGGCAGAGGTGTATCCGATTTCCGTGGCATAATTATTAAGAGTGCTCCTTCAGAGCGCAGTCATACAACTGGATTACGGACTCTTCATGGATAAAGACACCAAAAACCAAGCCATACTACTGGTCCATAAATAAGGTGTCCTTCTAAACAAATGATATCGCTCACATAGCACATTATTTCAAGCACTTTGCAAGGGATTTATACATGCGTGGGTCTCGTACAATAATTTTTCAGGCTTTAAATAGTTATGATAAGGAAGTGGTTGTTTCAAATAGTTATGGGAGGAGGGTGGTTGCTATATTTTGTATTAGATCCACATATCAGCTACATCAATGACAAAACACGCAACCATTTTTCCCTGGGATTTGCCCCATGATGATGTCCCAGCTGAGGAGGTACATGACTTTTCAAAAGAGTGTCGTTTATATCAAAACTTGGTCATTTGTATTAAAAGAATTCTACCCACTGTAATCTTTAATTTTGTTTTCGGCGACTTTTAAAAAAAAATACCTATACTCCTAGTGCTCAGCATTTCAGCCCGAACATGTGTAAAATGGTGTAAACTCGAGCTACGATGCCTATCCCTCACACCGTCGAATATGGAAATCACTAGATATACATGACCAAGGCAACATAACCATCCTCGTCATCGGAGAGAGAGAGAGAGAGAGAGAGAGAGAGAGAGAAGTACTGTATGTTTAGAACAATTTGTTCCAAATATACAAAACATTTTCTATAGTAATACTGTTTTTAAAGTAGTTCAGCGCTATTGATACGGTCAGAGAATAGATCTGCAGGCGGGCGTTTTAACAAGTGGATGAATTTAAGTTTCGCTTAATGCCCAGAATCATTGGATCATTTTTCATACATAAAGCCAGACAAAGCTATACAAAGTATTTATTGGAATCCTTAAACACTGAGAGAAAAAAATCAAATTTTAAAGCAAAAGATAAAAAATAAACAAATAATTAAAATATTGTGAGAAATGCAAATGATTTCTAAGCAACTGCAATACATACTGAAAAAGGCAATATTTCTTTTATATGATGAGTGGATCACCAAAAGGTGAATCCGAATGTCGGTAGCATAGCTCGAAATGAATGACGTTCCATTTTCACATTTCATAAGCACAGATATCTGGCCCTTGTCCGCTATAGAAAAAAAGGTATAACAGTATGCATCCAATTTACCTGCTGAGTATGCACGAGATCATTCTTACAAAGCAAGGAAGCAAAATGATGCATTCGATTAACTAATTTGTCATTGGTGTTTGCCCATGTGATTATTTCAATAAATAGGTCAGACTGTCAGGTAATTCTTGTGCAGTTTAATTCTACCTACTGTTGCTACGCACTGATAGCAGCCCTGAAACTAGTGGTTGGGCCGGTTTGGCCTATGCTAACCCATTAATTTGTATGTATAATGCTACAATCAATTTAACTCATTAACCCCGCGCACCACGTTTACGCCTCCTGAAGTTGTATCCTACTTCTGAGCTCTGTACCGTCAAAATCATTCAAGATACACAAAGTGGGTAGTACGACAGAAAAGAAAAAGTAGCTCTATAATGATACTAAATGATCCACGAACATTACAAAATACGGCGTGAAAAAAACTTATTTTCGACACACGATTGTTTAACGCCAGAAATTACATATTTCTGGAAGCCGTGTTTGTGTCCGTTACTTTGCCTCTCTGGCCTGAGATCTTAAGAGAGCGCTCTACTAATAGTATGAACTTCTGAGCGAGTGTAGATTGTAAGGTGAAGTTGTTCACATCTTTAACATGAACAATGGAAAGAATGTTGGCATATCTGTACGTTACTTGCATGTACGGTGGCTGAAATTTCTTTGGATATTGTACTTCTGGAAATTGAAAATGATCAAATCACACAGCTAACTCAAATGACTGCTCCTTTATGCCAAAAAGAAAGAGCCTGAAGTAGTCTAAAGTACACTATCTTTGGCATTTTTTGAAATAGGGAAAATGAATTTTGCCAGACTAGACAATATCAGCTTCTGAAAGTGTGATTAATGAATTACCAAATAAACTCGGTTATTTAAGAGTTGCACATCAGTAAGGCCAAGCTGTATATTCTATAGCCCATCAATCATACACCAAAATAATGAGAATTAAAAGTTCTTATATCAGTATCTAAGATACGCAAGGTATTTTTAAATAGTCAGCATAACCAGTGAGGAAAACCGGGGAAATTCTTTTTCTTTAAATATGTAACCCTATGCAAAATATGAAACTGTAGAGCACCAAAAAGCTGACCGGTCAGAACTGCACACGTGAGCGTTTACAGAAAAGTCCAAAATGTGCGTGCGAAACAGCCAGCCCAAAACAACGTCTTTTTATACACCCAGACGTCCGGCTAAACGAAAATCACCCGGAAGCAGATGCATCTGATGTATTCTGCAGTAACTCAAATCTCGCGTGTCTTACCCCAATTTCAGGCGAAAATGAAAAGAATCCCCTGGGGTTAACGAGTTAAGCATTGATATTGCTGCCATTTAATAAATATGTATATGTGATTCTGACTGCTGTTATGAAAATACGGCGTCTGGATAAAACCAATTTGAGCAGTCCTACCATGTAAGACACCTACCCTGATATTTATATTGTTCGGGCCGACCAAAACCAACATAAATATCAGGGTAGACATCTTGCATTGTAGGACTACTATTTGAGAAGCTGAGAAGTGAAAGAAAAGTCAGTCTTCATTTAACAAACAACAAGAAACCAGTTGAATAAAATAACTGATAATTACAACTGATACAATTCAGTGGGCATTTGTTGATTTGAACTAAATCAAAATTCAGCTGATTAGGTTTACATAAAGGTTCGAGACTTCCACAAATCAGTCGATAAAAACGTTTATGTATACTTAACCCATGAATTAGAAACATGTCATCTTCGAAAATATATTTATAATCATCCCACCCAAATAAATAGCGCATCAGTGTTAGTATAACCAGATTTTTTAAAAAACTAGTTTCCATTGAAGTTTAGACTGAAAAAAGTCATGTTTATTCTATGGTATGCATAAATAAACAAACTGCATCTTATTTCTGTTGATAATGCAGTGCCAATATAAGTACTATTTTCCTTGCAAGCTACATGAATTACAGGAAGTTTTCACACCAAAGTGAAGTGTCAACCTCAGTATCAAGGGAAGCTTCAAATCAGACTTGCATGTAAGAAATCTCTTGTGTGGAAATAAAAATCCAAATCAAGCACAGTATTTGACTCTTGGTCAATATTATTGGGATCCACTTATCTTTAATCTCAATGGATCACCAGAAACAAATCACAAATAGTACTTCTTGCCAGCAACGAATGTTGTTTAAGTCTTCATGACATCTAACTTATAGATAACGGGACAAGGCCCTTTACTTGCCTTGGTTTTAAAACTTACTTGTGTTGCTGTGCCACAAAAGACCAAACCAAACCCACAGGGGATAGTATAGTTGCTTACAAATTACCTAACAATCATATATGTACTATATAATAATAATAGTAGTGTTATATAGTACATGTATAATTGTTAGGTAAACTGTTGGCAATGATACAAGCCCCTGTGCTTCTTTGCCCGTCTGGTATTGATCCAAAAGGTAAAAAAGAACTAGTTCCCTTTCAAATACTTAATCCTCTAACTGATGCTGGCCGGACTAATGGATAGATGGACATAGTGAATACAAAGTTTCACCGTTTGCGACATTAATCGTACGTGAGATGAAAATGACAACGAATTGAAACAAATGCAAATAACAGCACAAAACTTACTCAAGAGTTTTTGTCTCACTATTTCAACACAACCTCTTCCAAGAAAAATAAATATAGAATGTTATAATATTCAAGCATGTATAGTCATTATGCAACTTTCACAATAGCAGTCAGAGTGTGGTACATGTACAATATATAAATTTCAATATGGATAGAAATAGGTACTCAGTTCAAGACCTCCCTTGCAATAAGAATTCTGTCATTACATTAAGTAAAGTTTGCGATGAACGATAAATTCATGAGAATACAAATCATAATGAAATGTGCTATTGATGATGTTGGTGTACTGCATATAAATGGAATTGCTTGTGAGAAATAGATGATTGTGAATAACAGGAAAAGCCACACAATGACAGTGTATATCATGTATACAGAAGCCGAGTTTGTACATGAAACATTGCCCTATACCACAAAAATTACAAATACCTAAACAGAAATCCAATAATGTAAAACAAAGTGAAAATGTTGAACATAATTGCAACATATCTGTAAAGCATGTACACTGATTCAGAGACATCTCAAGTCAAACCAGAAATGGGTTCATGGAATATCCATGCTGCAATGCACTGCTTAATTTGACCTGAACACAAACACAGAACCAAATGTATGACAAAAAGATGGCTGGAAGGACAGGTGTAGCCTTTCATATGGTGTGAACATTATCATATCACTTTTTCCAAAAGTGTTGAAAATCTGGGTCAGGCGAAATTTAACCAGTTTTATTTACTATAACAGTTTGCCAAATGCAACCAGTGACTGTACTTCATACATTACAATTTAGTATCACATAGTCTGTACACTTCGCCTACAGTGTGTGCAGTTTCATATTTTTGATATTATACGTGTGAACATACCACTTTATGTGATTCTGATTGGTCCAAATAAGCCCATGAAATTATTGTGCACGATCCTTTTTACTGATTGGCTGGGATCGTGGGAAAACGTTTTTAATCCCGCTTTCTGAAATGTTTTGCTTTGAATGAACATTTTTTGGCAGACATTTGTTAACTCAACTCGCGAAAGGAAATTGAGGAAAAATTATCTCGGCTGTCTGAATATGGATATGTTACCCCCACAGGGGTTTGTTATGTCATGTTTAACAATATCATCATAAGAAAAATGGCGTAAAACTACAAGACAAGAACAATAATAAGGAGTAAATCTAAGGGATAGCGGGTGGCGAGGGGGGGGGGGCGTATATCTGTAACATAGATATAGAATCCACCGTATATACAAGCGTAGTTTAAATGTTAACTTAAAGAAGTAAATAAACTCACGTCTGTTCACAGAATAATCTGGACATGAATGGGTCTCCTGACAGAACTTTATCCAACCACAGCATCTTTACGTAGCATATATGAGATGTAAATCCGACAGGAATAAAATTTGTTGACGTCTTCTGTACAGTCTATTGTTCCAAATCAAACACTGCAAATATCCGGTCACAAATGCATTGCAGTAAATGTGGGAATTTTTGCATCCGGTAATCCTGTTTCACATAAAAATCGCAACAATGTAACGTTTAGTTCTGAAAATGACATTTTAGGGTAAACGTGTACTCTACTGTCGGCCTACTGTACTGTGTACCGTATCAAACAATGTGGCAACATCACATCGAGCAGCAGGAAGGGTGAACCCTACAACTTTTTGCCTGAACCGTTAAGTAAAAATAAAATAACAAAAATAAGGTCAATAACGATAAACCGAGCCTTCTAACTATATTATTACCGTACGGTTTAAAAAACGAATAATAAATCGTTTGGGTTAGCTCACCTTTGTTATTTTATTTTTGACTTTTGTTATAGTGCGTTTAGTTTACTTACCGGGTTACTCAATTTTTGTCATTCACCTTCCTGCTGCTATGAATTTATCCAGATCAACTATTGCATGTATATACATGAAGTGAGTCATACATACATGTACTGAGATAGGTATGCGTACCGATTTTTCAAGGACATGTGTGGTAGTTCAAACAATAGCTGTGTTTATCGCCGCGGATATCTCCCGGAGATAGGTATTTGTGTGCATTTTATTTCCGTGTTTTAATTTTAAATATAATACATTTTAATCGGTTCATATATATAATGGCAAAATATCTTAATAAAATTATAAATATTTATTTATTTGTAAAATCAGATATCAAATGCTATTGCACAATAATCACATATAATAATTTCTAAAACGTATATCCGTAGTCGAGTTCGTTAGCTCAATGTTAAAGTTGTTGGAAACTTTAATACTGATGTTTGCGGTTCGACCCCAGATCTCGCCGAGATGGGTTCGGGTCCCCGGGTCGCCCATATCTTTTAATAAGTAGGGGGGGGAGGCATCCCCTGAGATTTCGATAAACCACCACGTATCTCGTGGTCGGATTCTATTTTGGAATTCTACCCCGGGGTTTCGTGGGGGTTTTATCGAAATCGCAATGCCTAGACAGCCTTCTGAATTGCTAATATTTCGCTTTCGTCGATTAGAAATTCGCCGGGAGGTGTGTCTATGCAATACCCCCCTAAAATAATCAGTAGTATGCCTTGAGCTCTCTGCCCCATGGAAGAACCCCCAAATAAACATCCAGAAAGGGTGTTAGCCAAAAGAAACAGAACATGGGCGTGCCGCATAATACGTCATAAGAGAGAGAATGACAATGTAAGGACCCCATGAAAGTCACACAGGCTATCGAGGGGCTCCATTGAAGGGTAACCGCTAGGATCTACTGATTATTTTTGATAAATTAAAATACAGACAAACATGCATACATACAGACATACATAGAAAGGGAAAATAATTCTCTAGCAGAGGAGGAGCAGAGTTAATCACAGATTAACCAAAGATTTTATCCAGACCTATACGATATCTGGATCTTGGGTCATGAAGATTTATTGTTATAAATCCGAACGGAGCAGATTGTGCTTTTGAAAAGCAGCTTTTAAACTTAATCATGTCCATGTCCCCTGAACACCAAGTATAATAAATATTCTGTAGAGTATAATTATCTACTCCATTAAACACAACCAAAATATTGCAGTTATCTCTGATCACTTTAGGTATCTGTGTATATCGTTGTGTAACATAAATCAGGTCAGTATTTTTGTGACGACCTCGAGAAAATATTCTAGCTGGATTTGTTTGTCTGTCCAACATAACGTCATCGTACACCACTAAATTATTAATAAATCCATTTAGGTCATCTACAGATGGGGCTTCATTAATATCAGTAATAAAGTCAACAACATCGTCTCCGTCTTTATTAACTGATTTCACTTTCTCGTTAAAATCCTTAAGTACTTCGTAACAGTGTTGATCATCTACGGATGGTGCTACTAAATACAATTTACTCCATTTTAACCACCGCATTATTAAATTTAATAATAGTTGTGTTTTACCTGATCCAGATGGACCTATTATAATCATCCTTATCAAATTTGGTAATGCTGAATGGTGCTTCACTGGTTCCTGTTTTCGTGTCGCCGAAAAATCAATTATATCCATATTATTCATAACATGAGTCTATATTGTGTTCGATGTAGATTATCTACACCCACCACTGGACTGACAACAATAATAACAAAAAATAAACGACGTGCATTAATAGGTAAATGTGTAAAATGCGGCACGAAAAAATATAAATTTATCTCCATGTCTGATTCCCTGACAAAGTCAGGTACAAAGACAGGTGGAGATATAGCCGCTTTATTAGGAAAATTACCAGGAACTCCGTGGGCTAAATATCCGGGGTTAAAACACTTACCAGGATATAATTATTGTGGTCCTGGAACCCGACTTGACATCCGACTTGATGATCAAGATCAACCAAGACCAGGAGAGCATCCAGTAAATAAGATTGATCAAGCATGTCATATTCATGACGTTGCATATAAAAGTAAAGATTTACAACAAAGGCATCTCGCAGATGTAAAATTGATTCATGCATTAAATTCTATACCAAATAAATCTGTCAGAGATAAATTAGTTAGTTTTCTAGTAAAATCTGCCATGAAAAGTAAAATAATGTTAGGGGCTGGTAATTAATTATATAAATATTATAATGGAATCCATTTATTATAGCCCAAAAGGATATTGGAGAGGTAGATCAGCGATTACTAAATTATCTGAAGCAGCAAAAGTCTCACGTTCTGTTGCTGCAGCGTGGTTAGCACGACAGGCAATATGGCAAATTTATCTACCACCACCTAAAAATATTCAATATTCACATTTTGATGTCAGTGTCCCTAATGAGGTTCATCAAGCAGATATTTTGTTTTTACCACATGATACTGTTAAAACACGTGGACGAAAATCACGCACATACAAATACGCATTAACTGTCGTTGATGTTGCAAGTAAATATAAAGATGCTGAACCATTATCAACAAAGACAGCATCCGAAGTTGCATCTGCGTTCGAACGAATTTATCATCGAGGACCTTTGCGATGGCCACAATTATTACAGGTTGATCCGGGCAAAGAATTTCTTGGTACAGTATTATCGTTAATGAAGAAACATAACGTTAAAATTAGACGAGGACATACTGAAATTCATCGTGATCAGGCAATTGTTGAACGATTTAATCGAACACTTGCCGAGCGGTTATTTGGATACCAATATGCAAAAGAAATATCTACTAACTTTAAATCTGGTGAGCGATCTCGTGAATGGGTTGCAAGGTAACCAAGTATGATAGCTGCATTAAATAATGAAATTACTCGTTCAACTTCCATGAAACCTTCTATTGCGATCACAAAAAAATATATACCCCGTAGTAATGACAGACAACAACCTCAACCAGTATTAGGTAATGCAACTGTAAGATACTTATACGAACCTGGTGAACTTGAAGGTGGTAAAAAAAGAACAACCGATCCTATCTGGAGCGTGACTACACATACAATTTCTAGTGTGGTTAGATCCACTGGTAGACCTCCATTTTACAGATTAGATTCTACAGCCCCTCAACGTGGATTTGTACGTGAACAATTACAGGTAATCCCTGAAGACACACAATTACCACCACATACAATTACATAATCAGAACCAGGGTGTGCAGCGCCCCGACGTCGATTACATTCAAGACAGGTCAGCATCACATTATCACGTGTATGACCAAGATTACTATTAATTCTGTCTACGGTAAATTGTCTTGGATTATTATTCGAATATTGCCATAACATATTACAGTTACAACTTGCACAATTATTATTCTGTTGTGCTTTTAGTTTTATAATAAATTCAACATCAATATCAAAATCACGTTTATTTTTTTTTGTCACACTGCTTATAACCAGATAGTTTTTTTCTTATTACGTCATTATTAACATTCTGATCATTATTTTCTGTAAAATTAATAATAACCCTATGTAGTTGAGATATTCTTCTGACTCTAGAAACTGCGAGATAGACTAAATTCGACCATTCGATCCGATCATCTATAATCCAAATATTTGGATCAGAAATAGTTAACCCTTGTGAAGAGTGAATAGTTATAGCGTATCCTAACGTCCACGGTGATTTATTCATATTCAGCGCATTCTCAACGACATTAATATCTACTAAAACAATATCATTCAAGACAAGATTCTGTACTCGGACATTTTCAGTGTCTCCACCAGGAATTTCAACATCAATATTCTGTTGTCGAGTATCTGCTGGGCGATAACATAATGGTACAGGTAAATCTGAAAACTTTTCTTTATGTAACAGAAATAATTTCTCCTGTAGTTCATCACGAACTATCTTTCTACTCGCGACTATTAAATCAGCGGGATTCCATAAATTTAGAAAATCATTCATAGAAGTCTCTGGAATTACTCCTCGCATTATTTCACATTGTACTCTGTCTGGTTGTAGTCTGATTAATCTTTTAAATTCCTTCAGAGGTTCATCAATAGCTCTATGGTCATCATTTATTTCTTCATAATAATCTACGTTATTCTTCAGCCATTCATGTGAAGACTGTCCAATAAAAGGTGGTGGTTGACCATGATCACCGCACATTATTATAGCAGTATTTTTCGTCAATAGCCATTCAAGAAATGTTTTTAATATTTCTAACGAGACCGTGCATATCTCGTCCCATATAATATATTTAGGTATATATTTTTCACCCATTCTCTCAGGAGTCCATGTGTCTCCACACCATCTAAAGAAACTATGATAAGTACACGATTTTACTCCTCGTTCTTTTATTTCTCTGACTAATTTATGTGTCGGAGTCAAAACAATTATATCCGAATTATTATTCATGAATAATTTAATCACACGAGTTGTTTTACCTGAACCACCGCATCCATTAAGATAAACAGTTTTATGTCTAGATATAGGATCATATACAGATGGTGCTGATGAATTTGATTCCCGATTATTATTTTTGTGATATATTTCCTTAATTTCAACATCGGCAGATTCAGAATAACTAAGTATATTTTCTTGTTTTATTCTCCATGATCCCCATTCACCATTACCAAGTAGCGGTTTTAATAAATCCGTATATTTTTTATTTATATAAAACGAATCCGTGGCGACTCTGACAGCATCACGAGAAAATCTATTTATCATAGACAGTAGATTTATAGAAACATATGCCAACATAGAAGATCTTAAATGAGTAAACTGCGGTGAGTCACCATCAAGATAACTCACAATTGTACCTAGTTTGGTTCCGTCTGACAAATAAGCATTACTCCGATTTATAAATATGTTTTTTTCTGTTGTATCAGCAATTATAAAATCGAGTTCAGCATCGTCCATAATTAATCTTGTACAATGTCTTTTATGATCATAGGCTCCTCCTTGAGTAAATTTACCAATTATCTTTCTACCAAGATCTTTTGCAAAATTTTCATCATGTTCGTCTCTGCATTTACGTATATTATTAGTAATTTTAATAATATCATCTTCATTAAGATCAGGAAATTCTTTCCTGGCATCATCAGTATTAAATCTATTTGGTTCTGGTAACCAAATTTGTTTCTGTGGACTATATGATATAATCGCCTCACTCACCTGTAAAGATATTAAAATTCCAACATCAAGCATATATCGCAATAGTACTATTGGAACCCAACATCGCTCTGAAAAATGTCTTCCAAACCAAGTATAAGTAATCGGATGGAGATTTTCTGCAAATTCGAATGATTCTACATGAGCAAATCCTGTTAAATCAAAATCTGGTAAATGTCCGTTTATTGCAACCCTGGTCATTCGTGTGATGGATGTCCGAATCTCTTAAAGTATTTAGAACATTCTCCGTATCCAAGAAAACTTCCAGGATAACATGCCACCATATCGACGGATATAATGTCACTATAGTTGTATTTAGTATTCCATAATCCTCCGTGTCCATATTCTACGCAACTTTTATGAATATCCTCAAGAAATTCCGATCGTGTTGGTTTCCATAAATTTTTCTCCTGAGCAAAATGAGCTGCTACGGATGGAACTGTAAAACAATTATTTAATAATTGTCTAATTTTGACATCGTCTGAAGTATATTTCAGCGCAAGATTTTCCATTTCTACATTAAGAGATTCTATACGGTAAATGTCACCATTAGGCCGTACAAACTGATCGTAATGATCATATTCCGAACTCTGAAATAACCAAACGGACACAGGATCACTTTTACTGATATTTTTGATAAAATCAAATATATGACCATCATAAAATTTAACTTTTCTATCTCGTGGAAATATTGTTACTGCTGAGGTCCATGCGTGCGAATTATGATCAATAATATCTATTGGAGCTCCATTTTTTGTGTATTTTGGTTTATATAAAATCTCTCCCGTCAGCGTTTTTACCGTTATTGGAAATCTTAATTTCTTTTCTAGTTCAGCGACATCTTTGATAGACGCTCCGGTATCTTTAACTGATTCTGCCCAAGTATTTATTTTTTTACGTCGTAAATCTGTTAAACCATTACCACGTATCGCGTTTGTAAAATGTTCTGTAACTCGTTCAGCTACACAGTTTATTCTTGACTCTGACAGTTTCATAGGTTTTAGATCCCCGACGTCAGGTTTATTATTCAGCGGATATATTGCATATACGACTGCAGTAACTGGGTAGCTCCGTTCATAATATACCTTATCAATACCAGTCAGTATTCCGGGCTTAGATTTATTATTTAAGAGAACAATATTATTTCCTGATTGTATATGTACTGGATCGCGCTTGTCACGAAT
Source organism: Megalonaias nervosa (assembly GCA_016617855.1). Lineage (NCBI taxonomy): Eukaryota > Metazoa > Mollusca > Bivalvia > Unionida > Unionidae > Megalonaias > Megalonaias nervosa. The sequence continues at coordinate 25,814 of JAECUM010020075.1, forward strand.
AATCCAAATATCTTCTTTTGTATTTACAATAAAGTTTATTAAAATAAAATATTTTTGATCATCAAGGTAATTAATAATTATTTTTCCTCGTTTGTCATTCATCATATTAGTAACATTTCCGACTCTGAATGTTGACCATGCATGAACTGCGCCATCGTCACGAAATTCATTTTTTGCTTCACGAATACGATCGGTTACACCCTCATCCGTTAATGCCAGATCTTGCATCAAAGTACTATATTTATATTCTGATAGTCTGTCAAGATCAAATCTAGCATGGGAAGGTTCAATTGCCGATAATTCCTCCATATAATTAAGACAAGTATTTAAATTAAAATTTTAGTATATATATAATGATTGAAACAAAGAACAAATGTGTTTGGCTCAGAATTGGATATACTTCTCTTTGTAATAAACCGTGCGTGAATGAATACTGCGGAAATCATGCACAGAGTATCAAAAATGGAAGTACAGGACCAATACCATGTATTCAATGTGGTGTTGGAGTCAGAGGAAAAACTCAATTGTGTCTAAAATGTGGCGGAAAAAAATACAGGGAATTAAAACGATATTATGACAAAAAAAAATAATACTGACTCTCCTATAAAGACAGAAGAAGATTATCTAGTTAGATTTCAAAATAATGATTTAGACAAATAATATTATTATATAAATGGAGCAAAACGAATTTGTGAAACATCCAATAATAAAAAATTATGAAGCATCCCGAGATGGTGTAATCAGACACTGTAGATTGAAAAAACCAGTCGGTAATATTAATAATACTGGTTATTTTAGTTTTAATACCAATGGAAATAAACATTATTACTCGCATAAATTCATATTTGAATGTTATTTTGGGGTCATCAAAGATGGATATGTGATTGACCACATCAACGGCAATAAGCTTGACAATTCACTTGGAAATCTACGTATTACTACACAGAGTCAAAATTGTAAATCCGGAAATACTGGAAAATGTAAAAAGTTTGCAAGAAGAGCTATTAAATCCATAAATGTAGAAACAGGCCAAGAAATAACTTTTAAATCGATGTATGCGGCTGCAAAATATTTTAGTATACATACACGATCGGTGCAATTTGTTGCAAATAATATTACAAGATCAGCATTTTCGAAAACATATAATCAGTGGATAATATTTGAATATATCTAATTCTGTGCTCTTAATAAATAAATTGTATATAGTTCGACTCTATATTTTACCATGAGTACCTTCACCGTCGCTGCTCTCAGTGTCACTTTCATTTTGACAGAATCAAATAATATAATCTTTCTTAATTGCATTACACGATTATCCACGATCTTCTTTTTCTCGTATTCACGAGATAGTTCGGATCTAATATTTTCGATCGAACGTGCAAGAGGCGCAAATAGTTTTACCTGTTTTTCATTTACCATCGCCAAGGATTCTAACATAGACTGATAAATTGATTTTACAAATTTATAATTGGATGGTAATGTGTATTTATTGTCAATTTTTCTTTGTTTTAATATTTCATAATCGCATAATATTTTTTCAGGATCGAGATTATCAGATATATTTATTCCTTTATGTTTTAATTTTTTAATAGCAGAAATAATATCATTTATATTTTCTTGGTTCATTATATAATAATTATTTCTTTAAAATAAATAATATCAGTCTTTGAATAATTATTTAAAAAATGTAGTCCCATAAGCCCATCAGATAAAGAAATCTGTAACTATTTCATGAATCAGAGGACCTATTTACCAATCAGATTAAGAAAAATCAGTAAAAAAAAATATATTATTTCAGAATCAGATTATTTTTTCCCTTATTATATTAGGAAATATTTAATCAGACGTTCTAAGAGCGTATATACAAATTAATATTAAGAGACTCTTGTCTTAGATCCAAAATGTTTCCTGCCTGGCCAGTGAGTTTGAAATTTATTCTTGTCAGAAATGGATTATGAACTCGCAGGTACACGGGGTTAATTGGTTCAGACACAATTAACCAACCGGGGGGGGGGTCTTTAGGGCTAAATGAATATAGTATATACCCCTGTTCCGCAGTGCCACTGCGGTGATTAGATTTTGAAAGATCTACTTGATAACTATCACCAATTACGTCACATACCAGATTGACTGCAATTGTTGTTGTTATATTTACAATGCCTCGCGATATATGACGTCCGGCACCAAAAGGATTGTTATTATGTTTTAGTATAACTGGTGGTGGGGCTATTTTTTTCCATGATTCACATATTCTTTTAAAGTGTTCTTCAATAAGATCATTTAATGATTTCTTCATTTCAGCGTTATTTAAATCTGGTATAACAAATGTTTGTAAATTTTTTCTGTTATTTTATAATGATCAAGAAATACTTGTTTAGATTCTGGATTTGTGTAACGATTTCCATCGAGTTTAGTCGCGGTGTTTATAATACTTCGATTGACGATGTATAAATCGAACAAGATACCATTTAAATGTTTTATTGACTCGATTATTTGCTGCTTTACACTTTCATTATAATGTTGTGATAATGAAATAAGTAAATTTCTTAAATCATTAAACGTTTTATCGTATTCAGGTTTAAGAGTATCTAAAAAATGTTTAATAAATCTTACATCAACAGTATAGTAACTAATCTTCGTCCTGGTGTCTATGTTAACAATAAATAATGCTTTATTCAACTTGGGGATTCTTTTACCGTCAAAATCGGTAAAGTAATATCTATCTTCGTTTGGAAATCCAAATCTTGTATTACTCCATGGTTGTTTTCCTCGATATTCTGGATCTTTAATGAATTTTTCTTCACTCGTTTTAAATTCTTCTAGTTTTGGTTCTGAAACTCCATTATAAACAGGTGGAACATCAGGCCATCCTAATACTGATCTAATCGAACTTTGATAAATATCTACGGAGTAATCAGGGGAATTTATTTCAATAACCGCAGATAGTGTTGGTTCGTAGACAGTAATTGCTATTTTTGATTCTTTTCCTGTAATAGATTTAATTCTGCGCTGAAACTCGTCATTAATCTGTTCTATTTGATAACTGCCCGTTGGAATAGCAACTACTTGCCAATCAGGAGTTCCATCAGGCTTATTCTTATTAGCGAATATTAATGAATTATTTGGTTGTAGTCCACCAAATGGTTTTGATCTAATATTGGGCCAGCTATAATAAACTCGCAATTGTGCTAATGCTATTTCTTTTGCAGGAATTGCGGTTGGAAAATTGACACTAAACTCAGGATTGGTCGAACTTAACGATATCATAGTAGTTTTTGACGGAGTTGTATTAGTAACGATCTGCTGAAGTAACTCCCTGTCTGTCATTATTATTATTGTTGTTATTTAATTCATTAAAATCATTAGCGATCACTTTAAAAGCGTCATCATAAGTTTTCATCATCATCGCGAATTCAGTATCAGATATTTCACCATCACTAACACACGAAGAAATATACAAAGATAATTTAGAACATGCCTCTGCCACTGTATGTAATTTAATCATATAATCGTGCAATTTAGCATTTGTACAAGTATGTATCTTTTTGGTTATAATACCGAGAACTCCAGCAATAGTCGTTGATGCTGAAACAATAATAGTTATAATAGTAGGTGCTGTCATCGTCAATGTTGATAATAATAATCCTGTTCCAGTAATAACAGCAGAAACCGAGTAAACAACTACATCGAACAACAACTATACGTCTTTTGTATTTTTTTATTTTCTTGTTATAATAGTCGATAAAATTATTTAGTTTAGTGAGACGCTCACATACTTGATTGCATCTGTAACGTTGAACGTCAATGCGAGACTGAGGTTGATCCATTATTATTATATTAAGTGATTAATTGCGGTGTTTCAGCCCCAAATTCCATATGCCACCAATAAGGCTCTGAGGCTATTGTTTGATCATATATTCTCAGTATAAATATTTCTTCAACATCTTTTCTTAACAATATAGATACAACTCCAGAGAGAGAATCAGTTGAATGACGCAATATATATCTGTTAATTATAGCAAATCTTTCATCACTAAATACGGACAGCCTGTAAATACCAGTAACTTCTGCGGTATATTTGATAGTGTTATTTTGTGGTGTCCATGTTGATTGTCCTGATGCTACTGTGTATACGATATTTTTAATTTGTCCGTGTGGAATTTTAATCAGATTAGTTTTTTGAACAATATTAGGTATTCCACTGGCAATATCATTGAGTTTCGTGTTAATGTCGGCTAGTTTTATTTCAACGGTTGGTTGTTCCCCAAAAAATTCTTTAATGGGTTTGTTTACATTTCTACGAAAATTTAAGAACGTTTCTACATGTTTGGAAAAAGTAGCACTAAGTGTAGTCATTTCATCACCGATTGTTTTTAACGAAGTTGAAATAGGAATGTTGCTATCGTCTACATATTTCTTCGTTGTAGCATCAAAATCATATTCTGGTGTTCTAAGATTATTAATGCCATTATTATTCATGTTGAGAAATGCACGCATTGTGCCACCGTTGACCAATACGTACTTAGATTCTTGATCGTCGACATATTTCTTTGTTGCGGCGTCTGTATCTGCGGTTGGGTTTCCAAGATCTATAATTTTATTTTGATTCATGATAATGCTACCTGTAAATGAATCACCAACTTTCTTAATATAATCGCTGACTGACGTACCGGAATCTTGTATTTTACCCTGATCAGTAAAAGTAACTATATTATTAACAACCGCGGTGGGAACTCGTATAAGTACATCTGGTAGTTGTATATTACTAGTTTTTAATCGTCCTTCTTTATCCTGAAAAAGAACTACTTCATTTTCATCCACACTGGTTATATTTAATAAATCATCAATTTCATTTCTGAGTTGATCGAGAGTTGCGTATTTAGATAAATCACCCCGATGACCTTTACGGGAAGATCTTCCATAAATATCTACCATTATATTTACTAATGTCTGTTTAAATATGACGTCGTAGTATATTCATGTACAACTTTGTGGGGTGGTTTTGTTGATTTTGATATAGCATCAAGTACGTTAAGTACTTCTCGACCACATATTGGTGGATCAGTTAATGTTTGTGTTGGTAACGTTGAATACCATATTGGAATACTTTGATAGCCGCTAATATACTTTAAGAATTCTTTTGGTGGAGCTAATCCATATGAATCAAAATAAATAATTCCACGTGGATCAATTGCATAAGCGACCCAATGCGTGCCTGGACCAGAATTTTCATCGAGATTAATAATACCGGTTTCAATATTGTTTGGTTGTTTTGGTAATTGATCACGCATAAAAATTCCTCTAAAATTTTTTATTTTTAATTTTTTAGCAGCATCTAGTAAATCAAAATTGGACATAGGAGATATTAGTAAACTGTCCCTGGTAATCTTAGGCCTTTTCCGTACCAGTGTGGGGTCCCTGGTAATCTTAGACCCCTTCCCTTTTTTTTGATTCCCTGTCCAGTTGCTTTCTTTAATGCCATTCCAGCAGCAGTTCCAGCAGCACCTAATGCAGCTGCTTTTGCAACAGCTGGAGCTGCAGCGGCTATTAATGCTGGTATAGCAGCAAGAAGTGGAAATATACCACCCGTCTTAATGATATCTTTAATGGCACCCGCAGAAAGATTAAGTTTTATACCTTTATTTGATTTTTTTGCTTCATTGAAATGCCCGAGCTGACGTTCTGTAAGAGATAATTTATTTGAGCCGCTCATCTGATCTTTCTTTAGCAATATTTTTAATCCACAGCTTATTTTTTGATGCTGATTGTATCTTTTTAATCTGACCAGGAGTCAGACTAACACTAACATTATTATACGACATTATAATATTCATAAATAATCTAATTACATGTTTTCTACTGGAGCATCAACGACTCTCATTCGTCCACCAGCACCTTCAAGTAACATCGATTTATCGCTGAGTATGACAGCAATTGCTCTGTAATTGGCAATAGCTCCTATTGTCACACGAGCTCGAAAATGTATATCGACTACAGATTGTCTGGTTAAATCTAAATGTTCGAGCGAAAAATAATAAATTGGGTATAATGTTGTAAAATCCAATTGTGATATTTGTAAACCAGTATCAACATTTTGATCACGTCCCATGAACGTCATTAGACGGTGATATACACGTGCTACATGATTTTTGATCGAAATTCAGTAAAATATCCTCGGATGGTTCTTGATGTCCATTTATTCTTAAGGAAACTTCGGAAACACCAAGATTATCAAATATCATAATACTACGTGTTTGATCATCCACCCGTGCAGCATCTTGAAATGCAATAAATATATGTCGTGGTGCAGAAACACCTTGTTGTGATGCTATTTGCCACGTAAATAAACCATTAATATTACTCTGGATAGCATCTGTGGTCATTGTTAACCACGATAATGCTGATTTACCACCTTGATTCATAAAAGAGAGTAGACGATCTTCTTCAGTTATTGATGGAGTCATCACCGGCATCCACAATGAAATTTTTGTCAGAATTACTTTGCCAGGATCACCAGCGAGTCTCCATATTACATCATTGTCAGTTGCTTTTCGTACAACTGTATGCTTAGCTCCGAAAATGACTTTTCTGACATTTCTACAAAATCCAAATATATGTGATAGTGGAATCGCACATGAAAATGCTCTTCTTCCACCACGCAACATTGCTCGACGTGATCTAAATCCTAAGTTGAAATCTGGATCTACATTAATAATCATACTTTGTACATCCGCATTGGCGTTTCTAGCAAAATTTCTTGGTTGTCCTATTTCATATTGTTGATACTCTGGAGAATCAGTTGTATCCTTTGCAAACATCATTGATGGACCAGCTGATCTTGAATAATCATCACTATATCTTGCAAGACCAAGTATTGTTGTTGCAGCGTCGACGTCCTTCTGAATAGATTCAATATTTTTTCCGTCAATCATGTACGTTGCACTGTCAAATAATGCCATAATACCATTATTAACAAAACCGACATTCACATCGTCTCCATATGCTACTGGTGCTGCAGGATTAGCAATATTTAAAATTTCACCTTCGACTTCAATAAATGCTTCAGCGGGTAAAAAATATCTACTTGTATCCTGAACCTGTAGTTCGATTCGTCCACGCTGATCTGGAATTCGTGCGTCGTAAGAATAATACTGATAATCACGCACAGACTCGTCTTTAAGTACTGGTGCGTCCATGTCAAATGCGGGATCAGATATACGTTTGAACATCTTTATTATATTTATTATCGTCTAAAACGAAGATTACTTCGGGAAGTGAGACCACTTCCTGCTATCAGACTAGAGGTTATATTTTTTTCTTTTTCTGACATTGGTACATCAGCCAACTCTGCTAGTTTTTGATTAGCAACTTGATTTATTATTTTACTGACATTTACAGGCATTACTACTAGGTAATTTTACAGGTTGAGGTCGGACCGCAGGTCTGCGTATTAATCGTGCTAGTCTATCTTTGATCGCTGAAAACGCTTTACCAGCGAGATTACCCACAGCACCAATACCTTTTTCACGAACAACATCAATAGCTTTCATTCCCAGTTGCTTTGCAATCGGTATTGCTTTTGGGGCTATCCTTCTAAATAGACCCTGAACAACATCACCTAGTCCATCTCCGTAGGTTGTCTTGTATACTGGTAATCTTGAATTTATTACCCTGACCATAGTTGGTCCACGTTGAGTATTATGTACGATCATTTTATTATAGTAATTATATTTAATTACGTACTTAGTCGCTGTAGTAGTCATCGGCAATTTCATTAATAAGAGACTGATAAACATCAACGTCCATGATACCACCAGTAAATAATCGTCTGCAAATATCAGCCGCCTCATTAATAATTTCTGGGGAATTATTACCAGCTCGTTTTCCTCCAATGAGAATCTCCAGACGTTCAACGTCATTGAGAATATTATTAGGACATGTAATAAGACCACTTCCATGAGTAATAAATCCACTTCCACTTACGTTGCCAGAAGAGGTGTCTGGCGGCCAATATTCTTCTTTCTCCTCTTCCTTTGTGCTTGATTTGTGTTGTTTTAGAGATTGTGGTAATGGTGTTTGTGATTTTGGAGATTGTTGTCGTGCTTGCTGTAGTATTTGTCGTATTGATGGTGATGATAATTGTTGTTGTTGTGATGGTGGCGATACTTGTTGTTGTGACGATATATCTCCAAATAATGAACCTTCTTTAGTTTTTCCGACTTGTTTCATAAAAGTTTCAAAATCATCTTTATATCTATAAGTGATTTTAGATATACCACGAGATTGTCGAAATATAAAAGGAACCCAATTTTTTTCAAGAACATTAGCGGTGTCTGGATCTAATAATTTATCACGTTGCGAATATCCTGTTGCAGCGAGCGCAACATCGTTTTCTTTAAGTAGTTTACGACCATATTTGGTTAATTGGGCTGGTTTTTGTTTTTGTTTTGGTTTTGGCGTAACAAGATCCATTACATCACCGACCTCCTCACGAACTTTGTCAATACCCTCGAGTACTTGTTGTACTTCTTCTTGTAATTGTGGTTGAGCCGCAGTTATTTCAGCTGGAAGTTCCCGTAGAATCCTTTTTGTTTTCTTAGTTCTTTCTGTTATTTTTCCAGTTGCTTCAGCGGTTTTTTCTAACGCAGGAAGAAGACCTTTAGTGGTCTCAGTAATAGGTTTAAATAATTGTTTTGTATCCTCTTCAAATTCAACCTGAGATTCTTGTCGTTGTTGTAATTGTTGCTTGACAGCATCACGAACAGGTAAATATTTTCTAATTGCTTCTAGTCTCTCTCGTGCTAATCTAGCTGAGTGTGGTTCTCCAATATTCATTATTAAATAATATTTATAATAGATATTTAATTGAATTTGAAATCACCAAAAATACTTAATAAAGCGCGATAACTCTGCTCCTCCTCTGCTAGAGAATTATTTCCCCTTTCTATGTATGTCTGTATGTATGCATGTTTGTCTGTATTTTAATTTATCAAAAATAATCAGTAGATCCTAGCGGTTACCCTTCAATGGAGCCCCTCTATAGCCTGTGTGACTTTCATGGGGTCCTTACATTGTCGTCTCTCTTATGACGTATTATGCGGCACGCCCATGTTCTGTTTCTTTTGGCTAACACCCTTTCTGGATGTTTATTTGGGGGTTCTTCCATGGGGCAGAGAGCTCAAGGTATACTACTGATTATTTTAGGGGGGGGGTATTGCATAGACACACCTCCCGGCGAATTTCTAATCGACGAAAGTGAAATATTAGCAATTCAGAAGGCTGTCTAGGCATTGCGATTTCGATAAAACCCCACGAAACCCCGGGGTAGAATTCCAAAATAGAATCCGACCACGAGATACGTGGTGGTTTATCGAAATCTCAGGGGATGCCTCCCCCCCCCTACTTATTAAAAGACGTGGGCGACCTGGGGACCCGAACCCATCTCGGCGAGATCTGGGGTCGAACCGCAAACATCAGTATTAAAGTTTCCAGCAACTTTAACATTGAGCTAACGAACTCGACTACGGATATACGTTTTAGAAATTATTATATGTGATTATTGTGCAATAGCATTTGATATCTGATTTTACAAATAAATAAACATTTATAATTTTATTAAGATATTTTGCCATTATATGTATGAACCGATTAAAATGTATTATATTTAAAATTAAAGCACGGAAATAAACTTCACACAAATACCTATCTTCGCTGAGATATCCGCGGTGATAAACACAGCTATTGTTTGAACTACCACACATGTCCTTGAAAAATCGGTACGCATACCTATCTCAGTACATGTATGTATGACTCACTTCATGTATATACATGCAATAGTTGATCTGGATAAATTCATAGCAGCAGGAAGGGTGAATGACAAAAATTGAGTAACCCGGTAAGTAAACTAAACGCACTATAACAAAAGTCAAAAATAAAATAACAAAGGTGAGCTAACCCAAACGATTTATTATTCGTTTTTTAAACCGTACGGTAATAATATAGTTAGAAGGCTCGGTTTATCGTTATTGACCTTATTTTTGTTATTTTATTTTTACTTAACGGTTCAGGCAAAAAGTTGTAGGGTTCACCCTTCCTGCTGCTTGTGTGAACGTACCGATTATTTTTCTACCAAGATCTTTTGCAATTTTCTCGTTTCTTTCGTTGCGGTACCCAGGTGCGACATTGACGAGTTTAACAATTTCATCCTCGTTAAGATGAGGAAATTTTTTTCTGATGTCTTTTTCTGCATCAAACTTATCTGGTTCTGGCAACCAAACTTGTTTTTGCGGACGATATGATATAATTGCTTCATTCACTCTCTGCGACAGTAAAATGTCACTATCAAGCATGTACCGTAACAGCACAATAGAAGCCCAATGTTTCTCCGAGAAATGTCTTCCAAACCATGCATAATTGATCGGATGGAGATTTTGTGCAAATTCGAATGACTGAATGCAAGCAAATCCAGTCATGTCAAAATGTGGTAGAGGTCTATTTATCGCAACTCTGGTTATCTCGTGTGTGGGATGTCCGAATCATTTTAAGTATTCAGAACATTCTCCGTATCCAAGAAAACTTCCAGGATAAGATGCTATCATATCAACCGAGATAACGTCGTCGTAGTCCTATCTGATATTCCATAATCCGCCGTGTCCGTATTCGACACAACTGAGTTGGATATTTTCAAGAAATTCCAATCTTGTCGGTGATCATGAATTTTTTTCCTGAACAGCGTGAGCAGCAACTGATGGAACGGTAAAACAATTACTGAGTAATTGTCCAACCCTGATATCGTCATTCCAAAGGTGTCGCGCAAGATTTTTCATTTCTTCGTGGAGTGATTCTGTACGATAAATATCTCCATTAGGCCGTGCAAACTGATAAGATTTTACAGATTCTGAACTCTGAAATAACCACACGGACACAGGGTCACTCTTACTGATATTTCTGATAAAATCAAATATATAATCACTATAAAATTTGACCGTTCTGTCTCGTGGAAATATTGTAACCGCGGATGTCCACGCGTGTGCGTTATGATCAATAATTGTTATCGGGGCTCCCCTTGATGCATATTTAGGCGAGAATAAAATCTCTCCGGTTAGTGTTTTCACCTTAATTGGAAATTTTAATATTTTTTTCCAGTTCAGCAACGACGCTGATAGACGCTCCGGTATTTTTCACTCGTTCCGCCCATGTGTTTATTTTTTCACGTCGCAAATCTGTTAAACCGTTTCCACGTATCGCTTTTGTGAAGTACTTTGTAACTCGTTCAGCCACACAATTTACCCTTGGTAGTTTCATCGGTTTGAGATCATTAACACTAGGTTAAATCATTACGCGGATATATCGCATAAACAACTGCAGTTACAAGATGCACGCGTTTGTAATATGGTTTGTCAATACCAGTCAACGTTCCCGGTTTGGATTTTTTATTTAACATGACAACATTATTTCCAGTATGAAGTCGTGTAGGGTCACGTTTGTCACAGTTAATCCAAACATCGTCGTCTGTCTGCACAATACATTTTATGAGAATAATATACCGCTGATCATCGAGGTAATCAACAAAGTTCCTTGCTCACTTGTCGTTCATTGTAAGATCGACAACATTTATGATTTTGAATGGTGACCATACATGAGCCGCACCATCGTTACGAAATTACTTCTTGGATTCACGGATACGATCAGTTATATCCCTGCTCGTTAAAGCTAGATCTTGCATCGAGAAACTATATTCAGATTTCGACAGTTTGTCGAGATTGAATCTGGCTTTAGAGGGTTTAATTGCAGATAATCTCGTAAATGAATTATGTGGCTACCACATGCAAAGATTTCGGCGTAGAAATCTAGGACAAAAACCATGCTTACAATGCGTGTTGGTGTCCGAGGATAAACACAATTGTGTGTACGTTTCGATGGTAAAAAGTACAGGGAGCTGAAACGATATTATGATAACATAAATGACATCGAATCTTAAAAAGCGCCGAAGACTATCTCGCCAGATTTTCAAAATAACAATTTAGACAAATTATATTATTATTTAAATGGAGGAAAATGAATTCGTGAAACACCATATCATTAAGAATTATGAAACAATCCAGAGATGGTGTAATCAGAAACTGTCGACTAAAACAAAAACAGTCAAAGGAGTTGTCACTAATACTGGTTATCTCAAATTTACTGTTGGAAACAATAAAATATATCTCTATCATCGATTCGTCTACGAGTGATATTATGGACCGATCAGAGATGGACTTGTGATAGATCATATTACTCAAATCCAAAAGATAACTCCCCATCTAACTTGCGGGCTGTTACACATAGCCAGAACTGTAAGTTCGGAAGAGTTGGTTATAATGATAAATCTCCAAGATCAGTTGTATCTACAAATGTAGAGACAGACGAGGAGATAATATTTTCATCGATATATGCAGCTGCTAAATATTTCGTATTTCTAGTGCTTCAGTTAATTTTGTGGCAGATAATATAACCAGATCGGAGTATTCGAACAGCTTCGAACAGCGAATTATGTTTTACTACGCGTCAACTTCTTAATGATTAAGCGAGATAACTCTGTCATCGAGGATAGAGTAACTGCGCAGTTGTCCTGCTTGTTACTGTGTGGCGTGTGAAACAACTGAACGGGATAGCGATTCTTTTCTTGTGTGTGTCGTAATTGTTTGTAGTCAGTGATCTGTATGTACCTTTCATAAGTTGTATTTTAACCCTGTTTTTGTTGGCTATACTACATGTGAGGGTTTATAAATTCAGATTATTTTGGGTGCAGATTCAGTAATTTAAGTGTGTATACAGCAGGTCCGTGTAAAATTCCAGGTAGGTTATTTTTAGATCTTACATCATGTAACATCTGTTTCCAATTGCATCCTACAGAAATAAAATACAGGTATTTTATAAATTAAAATAAATCCATGTTGTAGTTTAGCAAGCATAGGTAACTTCTAAAACGTGTGTGAACGTAAAATAAATCCACACTAACAGTTTATTCAGTTGATGTGTGTCTGAAATTAAGATAAATCCACGTTGTAGTTTATCAAGCACATTTAACTTCTGAAATGTTTTTGAAATTAAAATAAATCCACACTAACAGTTTGTTCAGCTTGAAACGTGTGTGAAATTAAAATAAATCCACACTACAGTTTATTCAGCTGAAACTTGTGCGGGATGTATCACTGCAGTTCACCTAAGTTGCCTGCGCGCTTGCATAGGTAACTTCATATTAATTTCCAAACATTATATTTGTAAGAACGTACAGTGGCACAACGCTAACGCGTAAGATTTTTGTACTCGAGGTCTGGGGTTCGATTCTCATGACTGACGGATTGTCGATGGGGGGCATTATTGCATAATTTTTCTTAATAGTTGGGGCTCTGCCCAGTTCCTCGAAATTCAACAGACAAGTACAAGTTCCCACCATGTCACCACGTGGTGGGTGCACTTTTGCACTCCCCCGGGTTGATTATGGGTGGGTGGGGTCTAACGTGTGCATGATCTGTTGAACGTAGTGAAGGCCCCGTTGTGTGTATGCCGTCTTATTTATGTTGTGCAGTCCAATATCCACAAATACGGATAGACTTCTGAACATTCTAAAATATTGTTTGGCAATTTAGGAGTTCATAACGGGGTTGTGTCTGTTTTGTCACCCTTTGAACTCCTAGAATGTCGTTTGGCAATCTAGGAGTTCCACATGGGGGGTGTCTGTTTCGTCACCCTCTGAATTCCTAGAATGTCATTTGGCAATTTAGGAATTCACATGCTCTAAATATGCTACTATATGTATCTGTGCTGTCCAATAGAATTAAGTTAATTAAGTCCATAGAATTAAGTTAGAGATAAGTTAGAGATAAGTTAGTTAAGTTTGTGTTGTGCAGTCCATTAGAGATAAGTTAGACTTAAGTTTATATGTTGTGCTTGTATAATTTCGAATGCCCCTGAGCTTGCTAGAATGTCGTTTGGCAACCAAGGAGTTTACATGGGGTTGTGATGTGAATATATGTTTTGTATTTTGTTTCATTTTTATTAATATTTTATATTTTATTTTTATCTGATTGAGAAATATGTTTATTCTGGTTCAGAAATATTTGTATTCTGATTCAGAAATATTTTTATATTAAACAAATATTTATTATATAATGAATTATGAAAATATTAATGCTGCTATTGTTGCTACTAAGCAACTACAATATGACCGTATAAAAATGTCTGATGAACTTGATCCTGAAAAATATATATGCGTGATTTCGAAAATCCGAGAACAGATGTACACTACCATACGAATACAGATTTATAAAGTTGATTCAGCAGGCAATGTGACAGATGTTGGCTACAGTTACAGAGGCGCAGGGGAAATTATTTATTCCCCTTTCACGTTCAATCGAAAAAAAACTAGATCAGAATTATTTAACGAATACGAAACAAAAGACTTGTGAACGCTCGTATAAAACAATTTAACTAAATTTTGACAGCGAGCAAAACCGCAGAAGAGTTACCGACGAAAAACAGCGACGAGTGTTACTCTACCGACGGTGAAAATGAAAGTGAAAGTGAAAATGACTGTAGTGACAACGAAACCAACGGTGTCACCGTGACTGTGGTACCAATGAAAGTGTCAAGGAAGTAATGACCACAATAAAAAAGTATCTATTTTTACTCTGATAGTATTTATTTTTATTCTGATTTTGTTTTTTCGTTCTACGATGATGCTCTTGGAGTTTTACGCGTTCACATGCGTAAGATCTACGAAGACGCTCTTGGAGTTCTACGAACTCACGAACGCACATATAGATTTATACTTAGCGTTTCTCCACGTAAATCCAGAAGGTGACCTATCTGATATAAGTTTAAACTGTATAGGGGTAAACGAATTTAACACGTATCCATGCTCGGCCTGATTGGATCGCTGTAAATCAATTTGATAACTGCCGTCGAAGACGTCACAGACTAAGTTGACCGCGATCGTTGATGTTATATTGATGATGCCCGGTGATATATGTCCACCACCTCCATGGAGATCGTTGCTGTATCGGAGACTATTCGCTGGCGGGGCTATTTTTCTCCATGATTCAAGGATTTTTGGAAAGCAATTATCGATGATGAAATAGAACTTAGGAATTGTTATTCCTTCTGTTATATAATCGATTTCAAACTGTAAATCAGTTAAATCTGGTTTATGAGCACGATATAAATTTCTGATTAAAAATGCTTGAGATAATTAAAATCATACAAAATTAAATTTAAATGTTGAATTGCATCATTGATACTGATTTTTATGTCCTCGCTGTAATATTGTATCAAACCAGCCATTAAATTTTTAACGTCAGTGGAAACTTGATTAAATTCATCATTCATTGATTTATTTATATCAATGGTGAATGTGTAATCAAACCTGTTTCCACCGGCAACTTTTCTACCAGATCAGGAATACTTTCAGCGCCG
>JAECUM010020076.1:0-39270 GCA_016617855.1 Megalonaias nervosa
TTTTTTATTATTCAGTGTTGAATGACGCGAATGTTAGTTTGTTGGATTTAGGTCGCATTCGCCCACTAGGGCATGCGCGACCGTTTAATGCCCCACAGGGGGCTGATTGATTTTTTCGAGGGGGACGGACTAGTACCGCGTCCCCCAACGCTTTAATGCACACACCGTGTGCTTATTGATTTGTCCGTTTTCGAGACAATGTTGTCCCACGTAACATCTGTTGAGTGGGAATAGACCCACACGTACTCACTTGGGTGCGAGATGTCCGACGGAGGAAAAGGAGGGTCGGACTGTATAGGAGGAAGGCGTCATACATCTGGGATCGTTTCTTTTTAGCTCCCATTCAACAGTAAATAATAAAAGAAGATGGCTTTGTTGTTGTCGTCTTAAATTAAAGTCGCTTTCGCCCATTCGGGCATGCGCGACTGGTTTATGCCTGCAAAGTAGGTTATTTAATTGATCGTTGGAGAAGGAAACATTGCCTCATCTCCAGCGCGTTTATGCCCTCAGAGAGTGCTGTTTAATTTAACCGACAGGCTGTGGGTCAATGAGTCCCAATCATCCTGTATGTAAGGTTTTCATGAGTGGGAATAGACCCAACACTCACTCGTGTAAAGTATGTATCCACTGTCCTGAGTACACGAGTGGGAATAGACCCACACAATTATGTAAGTAGTTTAGATTTAATGGATATCAGGTGTCCACCCCTGTAGTGTGGGACACATTTATGTGTGCATGGCACACTACTTAACTATGATGTCCTGAGGAGGAAAGGTGAGTAGGTGGCTCGAGAGGCGCCCACACACACGGAAGGCGTTCTTGTTGTCCAGGGTGTAATTTTGACCCCCATTGCCGAAAGGTGAAAATGTCGTCTTGACACAATTTTGAAGATTGTTTTGAAAAATTATTCTGTGCTGTTTTGTAGTTGTTAGTACCACGACAGTGACCGCCTAGTGATTATCTGGTTAAGATTATCTTATTTTGGTTGCTACATTGTGTAGCCGGGCCTGATGATCCTGGGTGTTAAATCACCTTATATGTCTTTAATTTGGGTTTTGTGTATGGAGTTTTTAAGTGATTCTTTACCTATTTATAGTGCCGCTTTGTGCAGGACGGGTATTAGACCACCTCATACATTTTAAGTTGTGGGTTCTATATAATTGTTATGTTGTTTTAATTGCCGCGTTGTGCAGCTGGGTCTGGTGGTCCTGGGAATTAGACCACCTCATATTTTCTAAGTTTTGGGTCTTTCCTATGTTTCCTAGATTTTTACTTACAGCATTGTGCAGCTGGGCCTGACAGTCCTGGGGATTAGACCACCTCATATTGTCAAAGTTTTTGGGTGTTACATAAGTTTCTTAGGTTTTTAGTTGCCGCATTGTGCATTTGGGCTTGATGGTCCTTAGAAGATGGCGAACGAACGAACGAATAAAGTATTATAGTCGCTTACGTATACAAGTACTTTTGCGACTCGTTAACTTCTGAGTGTCAGGATTTTTAATTAGTCGGGGTTGTAGGAATGGTGCCACTACAACCCCGCTTTAATGTGCGATGGTCGCACTTCTAACTTAAATGTCTGGCAGTGGAAAAGGAGGAAAGGGACCCGGTGAGAGGGGTGCACGCCGACGCCCTTGAAACACCAAGCCGCACTTAATAGGTCAAATTCAGTCCAGTTGTACTAATGGACAGGCCCTATTACCAATAGCGTGTAAGCCACCTGTGCAATTAGTGAAATTCTAAAGTAGTTATATAACATTTTCCTATCTCCTAACTGTCGAATTTAATCTAGTACCATAGTGTACATAGTTTTAGTCCCTATTAATTTACTATTATAAATGTCAAAGTGACTGTAACTGTTTTGTGTCCATGATTCTGAACGCTTCCCTGTTTGGGTCAGTTTCCTCTTCCTTTTCCTTCCTTACTGCCTCTGTTCCTATATTGTCTGTTTCTTCGTCGTCACTATTATCATTTGACGAAGACATTTCTATGTCTGCCTCAACTGTGTCAGCGGTTGGAGACCCACAATTTACAGAGGCATGTTGTTTTCTTTGGAGTTTGGGCTGCTATGCTCGCAAAAGTCTCCTGTTTCTATTGTTTTTGTGTTATCGGAGCCTGGTCAGGAGATGCCTGGGCAGTTTCGACCAATAGCTGGGCCCCCTGTATATCCTTGTTTGGCTCGGTCGACTGCTGGGGTTTGTTTACTTCTTGGGTCGATTTAGGCGGGCTGCTCTCAGACTGGGTCTGCATATTATGCTCCATGTCGGGCATTTCTTCCCCCTCGTCGACTCCATGGCCCTTTTTCTAACTTCTTCCTTTTCCTCCCAAACTAAGAGTAAAGTTGTTGTCTTTTGTTGAGCTCTTAGACTCCAGCCGGTGGCGATATTAAGGCCAAGTCCTTTAATCGCACTCCACGCCTGGGCGGGAATTAGTGTTTCCATCGCTAGCTCCATTGATAGTGCACCCATTATCTACTATCCACACAGAAGGGAAGAAAATAACCCCAGTATCTACTATCAACACAGATGGGAAGAAAATAACCCATTATATACTATCCACATAGTGTCGGGACAAGGGTTTTTTGTGAAGGTAAAAAACAAACACAAATGCACATACACCCAAACGTACGCGAACGTATACAAACACAAACACACACACACAAACGTACGAGCAAGCATACAAACACACAAACACACACACACATCAGTAAAGGAGTTAGTGTTTATAGTGACACAACTCCACATACACACATAAATTGGCAACTTGAATAGTCTCTTTTTCTAGAGATCTGGTTAGCCCTGAAAAGAGCTGTTATTTTAGCTCCAGATGCACCTGCTTAATGCTGGCACCTTCCAGGCCTAGCACCACACACGCATCGCCTACTCCAGTCATTGTTCCAATTGACTGTAGCTGCTGGGAGTGCGGAGGCTGCTTGATTGGCTTCATCATCCCAGATCTCACTTTGTGAAATAGTGAAGACTTCCCTCTGTCTTCTTCTATTCAACACTCGGGGATGATAATGTGGTCTCTGCGACTCTACTGGTACTGGTACTGGTACTGCTGGTTGTAGCTGACGTTGTTGTGGTTGTGGTGCTGGTTGTGACTATGGAGGCGTCCTCACCTCAGGCTTGACCTCACACAAAGGCCTAAGGATGAGATGAGGCAGGATCTCTCTCTTTTTTTCCTTCTCTTCTTCTTTTTTCTCCTCTTCTTCCATTCTAGCTGCTTCTGCTATGGCCTTCATAGCCAGCTGGTCTAGAATGCGCCTGGCATATTCCCGGTACATCTGCAGTTCAAGTAGTTTTGAAATACTTCTCATGTTGACTGGTCAACGTTGGGTAGCCAGACTGGCGAACGCTTCGATTTATATGTCTGAAGCACAGACGTGAACGAAAACATCCTCTGACACAAAACACAAAGACTAACAATACCCACATTACCTTCACATAAAAAGCGCGGAACTAAAAGAAACACTTACGTTAACTTTTTTCACATACGTACAAACACACACTATCTGACTAGTCAGAGAAACGAATTTCTTATAGACACACTGCTATCTTTTCCACATAAAACAAAGAAACGAAGTGTTTATAGACACATTTCTAATTATTAACTTACTAACATACAATTGGCAATTTGACTAGTAGGTCTTTTCTAGAGTGTTGGGTAGCCCTGAAAAGGGTTGTTTTGTTGGGGATTGTTGCAATCTCTTAACATCTAAGATTGCTTCCCCGTTTGGCGGCAGGCTTTCACACAAGATAAGGTCTGTTTCTTCTGCGGAAGGAGAAGGAGAACTCTTTCGTATCCACACGGCAGTCGACAAAACCTCTATCTGGCTCCTGTTGTTGCTTCTGCTGCTGCTGCTGCTCTCTCTCTCTGCTTCTGAAGTCTGTACTTATCCGTCCATTCTTCTTGCTCCTTCTTGATTTCTTCTCTGAAGAACTCTTCTATCAGGTCTTCAACCACTTTCAACATCCAGACATTCTCTATCTCACCAGGCTTCGTATCAAGTTTTGCTTGACACGGTGTAAATTCACGTAAGCTTCATTCAGCCTGGCTAGTCTTGAACACATCTTCATAGGAAGACGAGTGAACAATTGATGGTCAGACTGCTTACTTACTTAATTTGGATTAAGGTCGCATTCGCCCATTAGGGCATTCGCGACCGGTTAATGCCCCCACAGGGGGCTGATAGATTTTTTCGAGAGGGACGGAATAGTGCCACGTCCCCCAAAGCTTTAATGCACACACAGTGTGCTGATAAATTTTGTTCATTTTCGGGACATTTTGGTTCCACGAGACAAATGATGAGTGGGAATCGACCCACACGCACTCACATAGCTAGGTATAAATGTCAGGTCGAGGCAAGGCAGGGTGGATGGTCGGGAGGAGGGCGTTGTACATTCGGTATCTTTTTAGTTATCGCATGTTTCCGAACGTTAACTGTTGCCGTCAAGACGTATTTACACATTTTATTTGTGCTGATTATAGAGGTAGTATTGATACAGTGGACCAGCCTATGATACATTTTAAGTAATTAATATTTGGTGAGTCTTATTTAAATTTAATGGTTTCAGCCTTATACGGAGGGCCTGATGGCTGGTTTTACCACCTTACATATCTAAATTGGGGTCCTATATCATTAATTAATTTAAGGGTCCACATTGTGCGGCTGGACCTGATGGCTTGGATTTGAGCCACCTTATAGAGCTAATTTGGGGTCTTATGCTATGTCTATGTAGTTGAATAATCGAGTCGTTTAAAGCGCCTCATTGTGCCGCTGAACTCGATGGCTTTTGGATTTGAGCCACCTTATAGAGCTAATTTGAGGTCTTATGCTATGTCTATATAGTTATGTAATGGAGTCGTTGCCACGATGTGTGGCTGGTTCTGATAGCTGGGATTTATGCCACCTTATAAAATCTAACTTAATGGGCCAGTTTTGGTAGCCATGTCTTAATGATCCACCATATCATGAGCTAGAGAATGAAGTTAAAAAAAGGATGTTGTTAGTATGGTTGTATTGTATTAGGAGAATTGGTCATGGGATGATTTGGCTGCTAACCACCTTAGGATTCCTGTACTTATAGTGCATTGCCCAACGAATCACATTCATAATGCCGCATGATGTGCCATTGCGGGGAATAGGTGCAGGTGGAGCATCGGCCCGCGCACAGGCAAGTACCACCCTTATGTGGGTGATAAACTGTATGTCACCTCCGCACCCACCCACCCCCTGTCACGTAATCATAGGAGGTGTCTATTTGTATTAATAGCAGACCAAATGATTGCGTCACCAATCCAGTGATTCGAACGTGTATAAATGGTTATTACAAGTTTATAATACGCCTGATACGGGATAGTGTTGAAAGGTGTGGTCATGTGGGTAACTTGGATGTTAAATAATTTGAGATTCCTGTATTCATATGCATTGCCCAACGAATCACATTCATAATGCCGCATGTCGTGCCATTGTGGGCAGTAGGTGCAGGTGAAGCATCGGTCCGCGCACAGGCAGGTACCACCCCTATGTGGGTGATGAACCGCATTCCACCTCCGCACCCACCTCCCTCCCTGTCACGTCCTCACAGAAGGCGTCCATATGTATTCATAGCAGCCCGTATGATAGCGGCACCAATTACATGATTCGAACGTGTATAAGTGGTTGTTTCAGGATTGTAACGCGCCTGATACGTGGTAATGTTGAAAGGGGTGGACATGGGGATACCTTTGGTGGCAAATACCGTGAGATCCCTGTACTTAAGTGCATTGCTCAACGAATCACATTCATAATGCCGCTTGATGTGCCGCAAAGGGAAGTAGGTGCAAGTGTAGAGTCGGCCCGTGCACAGGCAAGTACCACCCCTAAGCGGGTGATGAACCGTATGCCACCTCCGCACCCACCTCCCTTATTGTCACGTTCTCATAGAAGGCGTTTATTAGTACTCATAGCTACCTTTATAATAGCGGCACCAATTTCATGATTCAAATAAATGTGGAGGGTTATCTCAAGTAGTTTTGGTCAATGTTGGCGTGTTATTAAATTTTTCCAGCTTTATCAATCTCTCTAAGGAAGAGCAATGTTCGGGTTAGGATTGTTTTGATATAATAATTCTGGATAGGAGTATAGCGAACCAATCGCTTTAAGAGAAGCGACTAGTTTTTCCCTTTGTTTTTGGTATTTGTGACAGATATTGAACACATGTTGCAGATCCTCAGTGCTGTGGCAATAGGGGCTATTGGAACCTTGGTCTATATTGGGTTTTATGAATTTTCCCATACTGCTGCTAGTAAAGTCTTACCAGTTTTTATTCTGTTTATGACCCGTTGGTCATGTTTATAGAGAGTTTGTGGGGCTTTGATATTGCGGCACACTGCTTTTTGTATTGAGTACAGTGTACGACCCTTGGAGCCTGAATCCCATTCTGTTTGCCATTTTGAAAGGATTTTTTTTTGGATATCATGCTGTATATCTCAGGGATACTGTAGTCAATGTGGGTGTAGTTTGGGCCATAATTTTGTAATTTTGCTACTAGGTCAACTCTGTCATTTCCTGGTATGTTAATATGGGATGGCACCCACATGAATTCTACAATTTGGTCCTGATTTAGCATATTTTGTAGAAGTAATTTTGTTTCTTTTAAGAAATTTTCTCGTCCAGTTGTGTTTCCGGTTTCCAAGGAATATAGAACGCTAAGTGAATCGCTAATTATTAGCGTTTTGGGGAACTTACGATTGTCTGCCAATTTGATTGCTTCTAATATAGCCCAGAATTCTGCTGGGTAAACAGAGCAATTATCGGGGAGTCTTGATCCAAGTTCTTCATTTGTTTCCGGTATTGTGAGGGCAGCAGCGGTTTTCTCTGGGTTTGTTTTTCATCCATCGGTGTAAATTTTGATATAGTCTTTGTAGGAGTTGTCGATTATTGTTAAGAGTTTGGCTCTTATCTCTAGAGGTCGATCTAGTTTGGAGCGTTAGGTTTTAGCCAGAAGATTAATAATGGGTTTTTTGTATTGTTACGACCCTGTAGTTAAATTACATATGTGTTAAAATTTAAATTCTTCTAATTCTCTGTTTCATTTTTATTTTATTTTTATGCCACTAAGTGTTATTATTATTATGGTGATGATTATGTTAGCAAGATCTAATAGTATGTTAGAAACATCGTATTTATTTAAAACGTAAATGTGACTCGTGTAAGCATGAACTTTGTATGATAGTAAATTCATCGCAAGTAAACATTCAGCAGTAGCTATGTAAATGATTGGCTGATACTTGTTTAGGTTTTCGTAATGTCCAGATGGATTGCGAAATCACACCTGTGCTTCGTGCATGTGTACATGTAATGACGCATTAGCTTGTTTTAAATGCTCAGTTACCTGTAAGAAATATTTAGTCATAGAGTCGTAGCATTAGTCGTGGTCAGTCGTAGTTCAGAGTCACGTCATAACATCTTACAGAGTTTCTAATACCTTAAGGAAAAGGTATTCCTGTGCTGGAAAGAGGTGTTTGTTCATTCGTACGTGTTAGGAACAACATGTGTGTTGTTAGTGGTGGTAGCTGTATTTCATCTACTTTCTAAGTAATTATTTTCCCTGGAGAACAACACTACTGGCTTTGGACAAAGACATTTGAAATTATTTCTAAATCGGAACAGAACAATACAAATTGTGCTTTACAGTGAACATTCTGGACATTTTGTGTTGGCCTTCGTCTGACGTCATCATCCGCCATTTTGGAACGGAACTGAGATTCAGACTGTATCAATTTAGAATTGTTTATTCACAGAACTTATGTGTTTTCACAATTTTAGGACAATTTTTGGAATCTTCTTCGTAAATCGTAAGTCTTGTTCCATCTATTTACCTTTTCACCGTGTTTTCTAGGGAAATAAATTGTTTTTGTTAAAATTTACAAAGCTTGTTGTCTTCACTCTTTCTTTGTGTTACTTTGAACGAGCCGATACGTAACATAACGAAATTGGGTTGCTCGTCCTCCGGGATTGATCTATGAAATTAGCTGATATATGAAATTGGCTAAAAATTGAAATTTAAATTCCCTAGTTCATTTTATTTGAAATTTTAGTGAAAACAACAGGCTTTAAGAATGTCAAAAGTGGAGAGTTTTCTTTCTAGTCCAACTCAACAGTTGGATAGTCTGAAGAAGGATGAGTTGCTTGAACTTGCGAGAAAGTACGATCTTTCTGAAGCAAAAGCTTCCTTGACAAAACAAGAAATCAAGAAAATTTTAGTTCAACATTTGGTAGAAAAGAATGTTTTTGACCAAAGTGTTTTGGCATCTGTCAGTAAGTCTATGACAGACTCTGACAGTAAGAAATTAGAACTAAAAATAAAAAAAATGGAAATAGAGTTAAGGAAGCTCGAGCTTCAGAGTCAGAATGAACAAATGAAAATGCAATTAGAAGAAAGCGAAAAAGAAAGACAAATGCAATTAGAAGAAAGGGAAAAAGAGACAAATGCAATTAGAAGAAAGGGAAAAAGAAAGACAAATGGAATTACAAAAAGAACAAATGCGTGTACAGGAAAGGGAAAAAGATAAAGAATTTCAACTTAGAATGAAAGAGTTGGAAATGGCAAGTGACAGGCACGATTCCACTTCTCGTGCAAATTCAAATTTTAACATTTTAGGAAATGTCAAGTTAGTTCCCCCTTTTAGCGAAAAGGAAGTAGACAAATATTTTTTTCTTTTGGAAAAAGTTGCTGAGAATTCGAAATGGCCAAGAGAGTATTGGACTCAATTATTGATGAGTGTACTTTATGGCAAGGCCAGAGATATCTATATATCTCTGTCAGTACAACAAAGTTCTGATTACGATTTGGTTAAGGAATGCATCTTGAAGGGTTATGCATTAGTCCCTGAGGCTTATCGGCAAAAGTTCAGAAACTACCGAAAAGATGCTAGACAAACTCATGTTGAATTTGCTAGAGAAAAAGAACAGTTATTCAAAAGATGGTGCTTAGCCAAGAAAATCGAACATGATTTTGAAAGTCTTGAACAATTAATATTACTTGAAGAGTTCAAGAACTGTGTCCATAGTGACATTAAGAATCATCTTGAAGAGCATAAGTTTGAAACCTTGGAAAAAGCTGCTATTGCTGCTGATGAGTATTCCTTAACTCATAAAGTTCCTGCTGTAAGCAAATCTTTCACTCAGCAGTCTACTGATAGAAAGGTGTTTCAACCAAATACGACTCTCAGTAAAACTCAATCTGGCACAAATTCTAAAAATCAAGCCTCTGAGAGACTTGATTCAAAATCCTTGTCTATTCCTACGTGTACCTATTGTAAGAAAAAAGGACATGTCATTTCTGATTGCTTCAAATTGAAATATAGTCATCAGAATCAAGATAGACCTATCCCAAATGCTCTTATTTCTAAGAGGTCAAGGTCACGGTCATGTATTGAAAACAATACATTTATTGGGTTTGAAAAACCTCAGTCTGATTGTGTTATGGAGAATTTTGAACCATTCATGTCGAAGGGTTCTATATCACTCTTGGGTGATTCGGCCAATCCTATCCCTATTAAAATTTTAAGGGATACAGCCGCTTCTCAGAGTCTTTTAGTTTCAGGTATTTTGCCTTCTTCTGAGAAGACCTGTTCTAATGAGAGTGTTCTCATTCAGGGAGTAGAGTTCGGCTTTGTTAATGTTCCTCTCCATTCTGTTAATTTGTCATCAGACTTAGTTTCAGGACCTGTGACAGTCGGTGTAGTGTCTACTTTACCCGTTGAGGGCATTCATTTGTTGCTAGGCAATGACTTAGCTGGAGACAAGGTTGTGGTTAATCTACTTGTAACTGACAAGCCTTCTTTGGATCAGAAAGTTGATCCTATTGAAAAAGAAATCCCTGATTTATTCCCAGCTTGTGCAGTTACCAGAGCTATGGCAAAGAAAGCTCTTGAGAATGATTTTGATAAGGAGTGTATTCCTTTAGCTGACACATGTATTGGTCAGGCTTTTGATGAGGTCACTTTCACTTCTAATTTGGATCAGTCAAAAGGTATTGATCATAGTGATCCTCTTTTGAATACTCGTTCTCTTTTATCTGATCAGGGTGATAAACGACAATCACTTGTCGTCGAACAGGAGAAGGATCCTGAGATCTCCTGTTTGTTTCAGCGGGCCGTTAGTGAAAAAGAAGCAAATGAAGTACCTGTCTGTTACTTCATTAAAAATGGAGTCCTTATGAGAAAATGGAGACCTCCCGAGGTACCTGCTAGTGACGAATGGTCAGTAAAATATCAGATTGTGGTTCCGAAACCTTACAGACAGGAAATACTTAGTTTGGCCCATGAAACTCCTATGGCTGGTCATTTAGGGATAAATAAAACGTATCACAAGATCTTGACTCACTTCTATTGGCCAAAAATCAAAAGTGATGTGCGCAAGTTTTGTAGATCTTGTCATACTTGTCAGATTGTGGGAAAACCAAATCAAAAGATACCTAAAGCTCATCTGCAACCAATTCCTGCATTTGACGAACCATTCAGTAGTACTAGAGTTCTGGTAGATTGTGCTGATCCCTTACTAAAGACCAAGTCAGGTAACCAAAATTTGTTGACCATCAAGTGTGCGTCAACAAGTTTTCCAGAGGTAATTCCTTTGAGGAATTTTGTTCAATTTGGCCTTCTCAAATTTGTTCAATCTGGTCAAAGGTCAGATTTTAAGACGGGAATGTTCCAGTTTGTTACACTTGAATTTGGCATTCAGCAGTTCAAGTCAAAAATGAAACTTTGGTTTCACCAAAGTGTACTAGAGAATTTTTGAGTCCTGTAATAAAGTCCATTCTCTCTTGCTCATTCTGCAGAATTTTCTTCAAGTAAGATTTTATGGCCCTTACAAAGTAAAGAAGAAAATGAATGAGTTAAATTATAATAATTAGTACTCTGGTCTAAGTAAATTAATGGAGTACTACTATTTTGAAAGAAATAGCCAAGTAAATTATGCAAATAATTTAGTTGTACCTGTCCCACCAACTAAGGATTTGAATGAAGGAATTCAGTTGGATTCTACTAATCTTGGAACAACAAGCCTTCGGAATTCGGAAGTTATGGAAAATCTAGACCAGAAACTTTCTCATTTACAAAATCAAGAAAAAAGTGAACTTAAACAATTATTGTCTGAATATGAACACTTGTTTCCAGACATACCTACAAGGACAAACAAAATTTTTCACGACGTTGAAATAGTAGATTCGAAACCCATGAAACAGCACCCATACAGGATGAATCCTTTTAAACAGGAATACATGAAAAAAGAGATTCAGTATTTACTGGAAAATGATTTTATAGAGCCCAGTAAGAGTGATTGGAGTTCACCGTGCATTCTTGTTCCGAAACCGGATAAAACTTTCCGAATGTGTACGGATTATAGAAAGGTGAACAGTGTGACTAAAACAGACTCATTTCCATTGCCAAGAATCGACGATTGTATCGACAAAATTGGAAATGCCAAATACGTCACTAAATTCGACCTTCTGAAGGGTTTTGGCAAATTCCATTAACGGAAAGAGCAAAAGAAATTTCGGCATTTGTGACTCCAGATGGACTCTACCAGTATAAAGTAATGCCATTTGGGATGAAGGGTTCTCCAAGTACTTTCCAACGCCTTATGAATATGATTACTTCTGGTCTAGACAATTGTGATGCCTATATTGATGATGTCATCATCTACAACAACACCTGGAAAGAGCATCTAGCCACGATTCGGAAGTTCTTCGACAGACTCACGGATGCAAATTTGACTATTAATTTATCTAAAAGTGAGTTCTGCCGTGCGTGTGTTACTTTTCTAGGACATATTGTGGGACATGGTCAAATTAAACCTATAGATGCTAAGGTCAAGGCTATTTCTGAATTCCTGTGCCTGTCAGTAAAAAACAGCTGATGCGATTTTTGGGTATGGCCGGGTACTATCGCAAATTTTGTTCTAATTTTTCTGATATTGTTGAACCTCTGACAAACTTGTTGAGAAAGAAAAACAAGTTTCTTTGGACTGAAAAATGTCAAGAGGCTTTCGATAGATTAAAGGCCATACTTGAAAGTGCACCAGTTTTAACAGCTCCAGATTTCAGTCAACCATTCAAACTATCTGTGGATGCAAGTGATGTTGGGGTTGGAGCAGTTTTGCTTCAAGATGACAAAAATGGTGTTGAACACCCAGTGTGTTACTTCTCTAAGAAATTAAATAAACACCAAAGAAACTACTCAACAATCGAGAAGGAATGCTTAGCTTTAATACTGGCATTACAGCATTTTGAAGTTTATATCAGCTCAGCTCCTTCTCCGGTTGTTGTGTTTAGTGATCACAACCCCCTTACTTTCATCAGCAGAATGAAAAATAAGAATCAAAGACTATTGAGGTGGAGTTTATTTTTGCAAGAGTACAATCTTGACATCAGGCATATTAGAGGAAAAGATAATTTAATTGCAGACGCACTTTCCCGTGTATAGAAATGCCATTTTCATATACACCTTTGTGTAGATTCATAAGAGTTCTTCTTATGTAAATGTTTTTTTTTTACCTCGTGTATAATTTACATCTGGTAAAAAAGAAAGCTTTATTACATAAATCTTTCTTTTTTCTTTATGGGGGAAAGTGTTACGACCCTATAGTTAAATTACATATGTGTTAAAGTTTAAATTCTTCTAATTCTCTGTTTCATTTTTATTTTATTTTTGTGCCACTAAGTGTTATTATTATTATGGTGATGATTATGTTAGCAAGATCTAATAGTATGTTAGAAACATCGTATTTATTTAAAACGTAAATGTGACTCGTGTAAGCATGAACTTTGTATGATAGTAAATTCATCGCAAGTAAACATTCAGCAGTAGCTATGTAAATGATTGGCTGATACTTGTTTAGGTTTTCGTAATGTCCAGATGGATTGCGAAATCACACCTGTGCTTCGTGCATGTGTACATGTAATGACGCATTAGCTTGTTTTAAATGCTCAGTTACCTGTAAGAAAATTTATTTAGTCATAGAGTCGTAGCATTAGTCGTGGTCAGTCGTAGTTCAGAGTCACGTCATAACATCTTATAGAGTTTCTAATACCTTAAGGAAAAGGTATTCCTGTGCTGGAAAGAGGTGTTTGTTCATTCGTACGTGTTAGGAACAACATGTGTGTTGTTAGTGGTGGTAGCTGTATTTCATCTACTTTCTAAGTAATTATTTTCCCTGGAGAACAACACTACTGGCTTTGGACAAAGACATTTGAAATTATTTCTAAATCGGAACAGAACAATACAAATTGTGCTTTACAGTGAACATTCTGGACATTTTGTGTTAGCCTTCGTCTGACGTCATCATCCGCCATTTTGGAACGGAACTGAGATTCAGACTGTATCAATTTAGAACTGTTTATTCACAGGACTTGTGTGTTTTCACAATTTTAGGACAATTTTTGGAATCTTCTTCGTAAATCGTAAGTCTTGTTCCATCTATTTACCTTTTCACCGTGTTTTCTAGGGAAATAAATTGTTTTTGTTAAAATTTACAAAGCTTGTTGTCTTCACTCTTTCTTTGTGTTACTTTGAACGAGCCGATACGTAACAGTATGTCCAAGGGGTGGGATCTGGGTGTTTGATGGTTTCCGTCTGGAGCTCATAATATTTAGTTCATTACTTAGTTGATGTATCTTCTTTCCAGACGGTGGGTTCGGAACAAGTCTCTTACTGAAAGGGACATTGCATCTATTGATGATGTCTCTTGTTGGTGTGAGGGATCATGTACTGAGACTCTCGCTGCATATCTTAATATCAAATCTTCTCTTCTCAATGCGAGCGTTGATTCACCTGTGAGGATCTGCAATTCTTTTTTGGATATGTTTGGTAGGGAACCTGTACATATAGGTAACGCCTTGGATTGGATTATGTCCAATTGTTTAAGGAGAGTTTGTTTGGCTGAGGCGTAGATCTGGCACCTGTAGTTCAGTTTTGACCTAATTAAGGCCCTGTAGAGCATCAAAAGTGTGTCCTGGTCAGCTCCCCATTTAACACCTTTAATGTTTTTGATGAGGTTAAGGTCGCCACGACATTTCCGGGCTAATTCTGAAATGTGATATTTCCATGTAAGATGTTGATCAAAGTGCATGCCCAAAAATTTGGCAAATTTGGCTATTTGCTCAAATTTAATAATTTCACCTTGTATGTATAGAATAGGGGGGTCTATCATGTACTTAGGTTTAGGGGAGAATAAAACTCCAGTAGGTTTCCCTTTTGATCGTTTGAATCCCCATCTATCTGTCCATTTGCCAATTTTCGTTAAATTGGTTTGTAAATCAACGATGAGTTGCTGGCTGGATGGATTACCCGCTTTCCATATGCCACTGTCGTCAGCGAACTGCAATAAGTCAAGTTTACTCAGATCGACGGCATGTTCTAGGTCGCTGATGATAATGCTGAAAAGGGGTTGGGCTTAAAACACTTCCTTGTGGGGTACCGCTCTCGAGTTCACAAGTTTCGGAGTACTGGTCTCCTATTCTGATCCTAATGTGTCCTCCTTTTAGGAAGTTATGGATCCATTTATGCGTACGGCCATTAATCAAGTAATGGTTTAGTTTGGCGATAAGTCCGTCAGTCCAAACTAGGTCAAAGGCTTTCTCTAGATCAAGGAAAATTACTATGAGATGTCGATCGCATTTTCGTTTAGCATTAAATTCTAATTTAATGCGAGATTCAAGCCTCACTAGTTGGTCCAATGTGGATCTCTTGTTGCGGAAGCCACTTCGATTTTTGGACATCAGGTTGTTACTTTCCAGATGGTGTTTTAATCTGTTAAGCATAGTCTCCATCACCTTGCATGTAGTGTCGGTGAGTGAGATTGGTCTGTATCATGTTTCTGTGGGATCTTTTCCGGCTTTTGGGATTGGAATAACTATAGCTTGTTTCCATTTTGTCGGGATCTGTCCTGTTTTCTATGATTGATTTATTAGATTTAGCAAAATACCTTCAATATTTGGAGTGATATGTTTGTATATTTCATATCCTAGATTATCCTCTTCTGGTGAGGTTGATTTTTTTTGTCCCTAATAGCTATTTTCCATTCATCAGTGGAAAAATCAGTGTCAAGTGGGGTACATTTGGTATCCAGATCTTTGAAGAAGTGGGAGTATTTATACTATACAGTTCATCGGCGTGTTTGGAATTGAACCGAGTGATTGCTATTAGTGCTCATTCCCGCAATATGGTTGCCAGGTGGTTGGCTGTTTCTTTATTGGTTGTCATTCCTTGGATATTAAGCATGCTGTAAGCGCATTTGCCTTTCATGGCTTTTATCTGATTCCAGACTCACCTGAAATTGCATTTTTTAAGGTCAGTGGTGGAACAGTTCGTGCCATGATGTTTCCATTGCTTTACGGATAACAACCTTAGTTTGTTTTTCCTTAGATATGTATTACAGGTAATCTGTAGATTTGCCTGTCTGCCGAAATTTGTTCAGAGCTTTTTTCTTCTCTTTGATAATGTTTTTGCAATCATCATTCCACCATGGGATGGAAGGTTTTGAAAAGGAATTGTTCCCTTTTCCTATTTTGGGGATGCTTTTTGTGGCAGCTCCATTTATTGCATCTATCTTGAATTTGTCAATATCATCATCCTGGAGTTGTTCTTTGGTTACGCCGGTAAGCAGAGACTTAAATACGTGCAAGTCGGCTTTATCCAGTCTCCATTTTGGAACTTTAGAGAAGTTAGCGGTTGGGTGGGTAAGATTGATGGTAATGTGTATAGGGAAGTGGTCGCCTCCTAATGTGGTTTCTCGATCCACTTCCCGGTTAGTCATGGTGGCTAAATTTGGTGTGCAGATAGTTAGATCTAGTGCGGATAGGGAGCCGTTCTCTGGGCTAATCCTAGTTTTGGTTCCGTCGTTGAGTATTCCTAGGTTATTGTTGTATACCCAATGGTCAGACTGGAGACCGTCTCGCATTATATGGTTCAAGCGCGGACGCGATAGAAAACATCCCTACTGTTATTTTAGTGTCGGAACGCTATGATAGCCGATTTGATGGCGAGAGATAGAGAGAAGTCAAAGCATGTATTCGCAGTGTTCTTTTTGAAAACAAACGAAAGAAACATTTTTTTCAAAACACAACAATTTTCATTCAACAAACAACTAACAATTAACAATAAAACGATTTTTTCAAACAAACTATTTTTGACAAGGTTGACAACGTTGTGAAATTATGTTAGACTTCCACTGAGGAAGGTCATTGGGCCATTGATGTACACTACGTTTCCTAGCTAGAGACAAAAGATAGCCATAATGGTCACAAAACCATCGATCTACTTTTTCATCGTTTCTAGAAGAGTTACGATCAAAATAAGTCACTAAATGTTCTAAGGGATATCCAAGACTGCGATGATGAAGAAAATACACACAATATTGTCCACACACCATAGAATCTGTGCCTTGTAATTTCACATTATTGAATCGTGTCATCTGGGCATTTCTTCTCATAAAGTCGATGATGTTGTCTTCCAAAGGGGGTAATCCATACGAATCAAAATACTCCACACAATCATTGTGGGGAAAGTAGACGGCTACCCGGTGGGTTCCTGGGAGATGACTGTCGTCCGTGTTGATGACATAAGCTTGATGGTTTGCGATGAGGCAGTTCATTTTTAGCGCATACCACAGGATTTCAAGAAGTAGTGTACGAACTGTTGTTCTGAAGGTAATAAAGTTCCCAGGTATCCATTTTTTGTCTTGTTTTTCACAGGTAATAAGTCATCAACTCAATTCTGACATTTTGCTTGAAACTCTCTGACAAGTAACTGTTTCTTCGCTTCGTCTCTGCACTCTGGGCCAAGAGAGCTTCGATGCGATAGATGTCTAGAGCAATCAGTGGAGGAGAGGAATGATCACGCAAGTCTTTACACTACTGATGCAACACTGCTTCTTCTGAGATGAGACCCCAAGCGTCCTCCAGATACTCGTCCAATTTTTTTTCTAGACTCATCATCAGACATTTATCGTGTGGAATTTGACTGGGATGATCATTTTGACATCCATAGCAATCTTTCTTGACCAATTCCTCATCACAGGAGACTAAATGTTGTTCTTGTTCTGGCCACCTGGACATGACCACCACGTCCTCTTCGTGTTTGCCTTTGGGTTCTTCTTCCACGATATCCTCCCATTCCATTTCCAAACATTCTGCACCGTTCAAAGAGGGATTACAGTCTTCCATAGCTTCTAATAGTCTAGAATGACTTCTCAAACTGTTGATTTCTATGGCATTATCAAATGCGGCATGCAAGATGACGTTCGCCCTATTGTCTGCGCGTAGAGCTTCTGCAAACTGAATTTCCACACGCAGTTGCTCGGATTTTATAGGGTAGAAATGTCTCTCGTCGCTGCCTTGGTCAGGAGTGAAATCAAAGGCTCACAAAGCATAAACTTCATAATCTTCGTACGTAATTCCGTGGCTGCTGTTCGTCCCTAACAGGGACAAGTACGATCTAAAGTATTTCTTCTCTTTACCAAACTTAGGTTCAAAAGGTCTGGTACACAAGGTCTGGCCATCATGACTGACTTCGATCTTGAACACTTTGTAATGCTTAAACTCAAAAGGATTTTCATTATAGGCTCCGTTGAAGGCTGAATTCTTGATGATGCCAATGATTAAGCGTTTGGGTTACTGTCCTTGGAACAGATGATCTTCGATCAAGGATGGTTGTCCAGCGGGAGTGGTGAAAGTTATCACTTCCACGCGTCGTATCGGATACTTTGCGGTCGTTTTGCTCAAAGTGTGACTGATATCGTTTCCCACTTTAGGAAACACTTCCACGCGTCGCACGTAGTCTGCCTACTTAGATTTTGGTTTTGTAAGTGGCATCATGTGCAGCCATCAAATGGAACCTCGGCACTGCTGCGATTCAATCTCAGGCGGACCCACATTTTTAAGACTGACACCATCTGGTGTGGCTATGTCGTTAAACTTGTTCTCATCTGCTGCGTCATGCTTTCATACCACGCAATCATCCAGATGAGTGTTCTTTGCCTCTTTTCCGGACGTCAAGAGATTTTCCAGATACGCTTGGTAAGGGTAAGTATCAACGCTACTCCTGACTAATTTGTTATTCAAGTACAAATCCACTTCGTTGAGCAAGGAATGCATGAAATTGTTGACGGGGGCTACATTATCTTCACCGTCTATATTGTCACCATTCGCTTCGGTTACTTTGACTTTCAAGTACAAGTAACTGCTGTTCAGATCGATGTAATCATCGGGCTGTCCTTTGATTTCAAACTCGATGGGAGCTGAATCCATCAAAGATGAGACGGGATGAAATTCTACCCATTTGGGATTCTTGTATCGTCATCATGGTGGGTGGCATGGCAAACAGATCCAATTCCGACTTGGAACATGCGCAAGACTCTCGGTGTATCATTTTTTCTCTCGCTCTTTGTTTCTTTAATAATCAAATACGTCTAAGTCTCGGACGGATCTTCTATTCTTGGTCTTTCTAGAACTGTGTGTGAAGTCCTCTGAAGGAGTGTCTTCGTCGTCTCTTTCAGCCTTGTCCTTGCTGTGCCGTCAGGGAAGCAGGAATGCATGGCTCAGCAGTGTCCAGGGCATTTATAGGAGTTTCTCGCCGACCCAACATGTCTTTGCCAGTTTGAAGCAAGACATTTTTGCCTGCTCTCAAGAAAGTTTCTTTGGGGTTTTGTTTGTACACAGGATACATGACTTACAAGTCGTTAGACAATCGTTTTCGAAAATGGAGTTTCACCGTGACTTTCCCTTTGGTGAATTGAATATTTTGTCTCAGATCTCCTTTTGTAGTAATGTTGACAGTGTCGAAATACGACTTAATGAGAAGTAAATAGTGAGGATGTACAAATTCGCGGTGAACGGGATAGATGTTTCCACCTTCCTCGTCAGAGTTCGTGGCAGAATCCACTTTGAAAGGAATTACATGCAGTAACGGTACGGAGGTGTGTCCTACCACGTTGTACTCCACCACATCGGAGTAAACAAAAATCAAATTTAGTCCTTGGTTTAGTTCTACAGGGGATCGAAAATACTTCGCAAAATCCGAGTTGCTGGTAATGGTTGGTATGGGTCCACCCTGGAATATCTTGGCGTCTCCACCCGAAATGTCAAACAATTCACAACAAAATCTAATACTGACCAGTTTGTCCTCCGGAAGTTTCATCAGCAGGCGACGAAGTACTTTATGGTACTCAATGGTGACACTTCGACTGGGTTTTTCCAAGGTTTTGCCACGCACTGCATTGAATTTGGAAGCAGTCGTGTTCACCAGATGTTGACCGCTAAATTAATAGCCTGCACGAATGTGCATCAGATAGGTGTACCATTAAAATTTGATCTTCGGTGGATCTACCTTAGTGTCACCTAGAACAGATGAGTGATTTGTGATGCAATTTTGCACTTCTTCGTCATAAACTTCGACCGTAAAAGTGTTTTGATTTTCAGTGATGTTTAGAATTTGTGTAGGGTGAATCATTTGCACCAAAGCCACTTCCCAATGGGCTTCGTGATCCAATTGGATGGCCTGAGATAATTTGGCCGTGAAACAGCACAAGGTGTTTTGGGGAAAAACATCCATGGAACTGTCACTGGGTAACGTTAGGTAAAATTGGTTGTTCATAATTCGAGTTCTACTGTGCGAGGGGTCGCTGGAGGTCAGAGGAGAGTCTAAAAGATGATTGTTGTTTTTACTGTGACTGTTGGGAGGGTGACTGACGTTGGACGCAAGGCTCCCGTTGTTACCGTTAGAGAAATATTTCAGGGAAGGATTGGGAAGAAGGTAACCGATGCAACTGCTCAGTAAAATGGTGCACATTGTTTGTCTCCTTGTTGTAAACTCAAATTGGCAATGGCAACACCGATGACACAACACACCACAAAGATTTGGCAGAAAAAGACGATTTGCGTTTTAGGCACACGTTCTTCACACCACACCCACAATGGCTGCTTTTGTAGATCTTGCACAGAAGAACTGGGTGAAGTAGTGGTTACTCAAGTAGCCGAGGCTGTGTTGAAGGGCATGAGGGTCACTTCTTATTATAGTCGATGACTTGCGAAGCGTCGATCCAAGAGTCAATACTAGGAAGATATCCTTTCCAACGTACTTTGACTTCTTTGACACGTCGTTTTCCCACTTTACGGGTTCTTCGATCGAGAATGATTTCGATGCCGTACACTTCGCCTTCTTTTTAGGTCACGCGTTGTAACTCGGGTAAGTAAAACGTTCCTTTTAACACTTCCCCGTTCATGTCTTCCAATTTATAGATGGGAGGATGACGGCCACGCACTCGTCTGGCGACACGAAACAATTCGGTGGTCCATTTGGGTAAATAACCTTTGTCGAAAGTGCGTTTGGTTTTGCCAATGCGCACCCAATCTCCTGCTGCCAACACTTCACCTTTCTTGGGGACAGCCACAGTCGGGGACATACCAAACAGGTGCTCAAAAGACGGTCACTTCGTTGCCGGGAGTCACTTCTTGGGGTGCACGTCCGATGCTCCGATGATAAGATTGGTTGTACGCTTGGACCAGGTGCGGTAAGACGTCGATGTACTTGAGAGTGAGTTGATGCGTAAAATATTTCCACATGCGTTCTTTCGCGGTGGGTTGAAAACGTTCCACGATGCTGGCTTTGGTTTCGGGATTCTCGGTGGTGAAAAAATGAATGTCACGTTTCTTCAATTCTTTTTGGAAAGCTTGGTTCAGAAATTCGGTGCCTTTGTTGGTTTGCCATGGAAGAGGGTGTCGCCTGCTTTGTTTCAACACCAGTTTTTGGGCTCGCACTAACTCACTGCTCGATTTGGAAGTCAATAGCACTACCCAGGCAAATTTGGAAAAGATGTCGATGACACAAAACAAATATTTGTAGCCACGATTATAGGTGGCCAAATGAGAGACATCGGCTAAATCGGCTTGCCATTGATGATCGATACCCTCCACTCGGGTGCGATTTTTGGAAAATTTTCGTCGCATGGGTATGTGTATGGTGCACGTGGCTTGTTCTTGTAACCATCGTTGCAATTCAGGTAAACGGACGCTTTTGAGTCGAGTTTTGGCAGCAAGATACAATTTATGAACTCCTCCGTAACCTGCAGGATGGGCTGGGACATAGTAAATGCTGGCTAACACCTTCTCCATAAGGAAATGTTTTTTAATAAGACACCCACTCTTCACTGATACTATTCTGAATTGGGCGAAGTGGTGGTTTGGAACGTCTTTACGTGTCCGATGTGCCACGGGAGTAGACGTCGAGAGTAGTGGTGGTGGTGGTAATGGAATGGCTTTGGTCTTCTTTTATTTTTTTACTTCTGGTTTCCCTTCTTTCTTTTTGATTTCTGTCGAAGGAGGAGTGGACATTATCTTTTTAACCCAAGCTTTAAGTTCTTCTCGCTGGGATGTAGGGGAAGATGTCAACAAGGACGATGCAATGTTACTAGGGATGGGAGCTGCTGACGGTGCTTGATAGACTTCTCGTTCCTCTTCTTCCTCAGGCATCCGTGGGGCTGCATATGTCTTGACCGCAGGGGATGGTGGTGGTGGTGGTAGTGGTGATGGACTTTTCATCAGGGTCTTAAAATCTTTTAGAGTCGGTGGAGCTGTTTCGTCTAAAGCTTTCTGGTGAAAGAGTTGCAGTCGTTGCAAAAGTTGACCGTACCGTTGCAACTATTCCGTTTCTGACGTATCGCTGCGATATATCAACGATTGCAATTCGTGTTGTAACTGGGGCATTTCGGTAAAAATGAGGATTGGGAGGTAAATGCGGGGTCCGTTGTTCTTGCCTACGATGGAATTCCATCCACCGTTGGTAAGGCACTAAAGTCAGTTTTCGTCCTTCCATCTGATTGCAATAGTCACGTTTGAGATCTTTTGACTCCCGAGTCCTCCTTTTATCTTCTTGATCCCTTTTATCTTTGAGCCAATTGTGCAGCAGTTCCCTGCATGAGTGATGAAATTTTTGGTACTAATGTTCCTTTCAGCAATGGGGCTAACAACAGGTGCACACTTTCCGCGTTGTACCAACATCTTTTTCTTTTGAGAGATGTGTATTTTCTTTTGGACCATTTGGCGAAGAATGTGTCGATGCTTAGCTAAGCATTCTTTTGTGATGTGGAGATAAAGGTATCGTTCCCTTCAAGACATTCAGAGAACATTCGCACACGGTATCGATGGCGTCTTTTGGACTATCGCTTCTTCAAAAATGTGACGACTTTTTCCCCTATATCGCCAAACAATCCTCCCCTTTGGTTATTTTTGTCTTTTTCTTGTGTGTCTTTCTAGGGGATGACGTCGATGCTTGGCTAAGCGTTTATTCGACTGCCGGGTCAAACGACGAGACTGTCCTTTTCGTTTTCCTTTTCCTTTTTGGACAGGAGAACCACGATGGTAGTGGTGTTCACTTCTTTCAGGGGACATCTTTGGGCGTTGAGGAGCACAAAACGCTGCTCCCATCGTTTGCCCAGGTCTTTTTATACTGGAATGTGTCGCCACTGATTGTTGGTTCGTCGTATCATTTTCATGGCAGGCATCACGCTTCGTGAAGGGGTTCACGGGACAGTTCTTGCTTGGATAAATCCAGTAAACTCTGTAACATGCCCGATCTCTCTTGGACTTTGATTTTGGGGGCACGTACTTTGTGAACAACGGTCACTGCAGCTAATGAGGAGGAGGGTGTCACCACTGGAGAAGTTCTTGGAGACACGGGTTTCCATTTTTTCATCTAATTAGGAAAGATGCGTGTCAAATCGGCTTTGGCTGGCATAACCAGCAACGGAGAAGTGGAAGAACCTGAGGCTAGTGGAGACGTGGTCACCGTTGCTACAGGTCGTGGCTTGGGGTTGTAAGGTTGCGTCCTTGTCGATGTGCCTCTCTTGCGTGTAGAAGCTGTTTTATGGGGTCTTTTCTGGGGACTTTTCTTTTTCTGAGGCTGTGACCTGTTCTTGACACCGCTGATCTTTTTCTTCTGGTTACGTTGGGGAGTGGATTTTTCTTGGGGACGACTTTGGGGGCGTTAGGATCCCATTTTAAGAGGGAGCGAATGATACCTCCTAGAGAACCGCTACCTCCAGGTTTCAAAATGATTTGTTTTTTGGTTTGAGTGTCGATGCGGGGATCTGCCAGTTGCGTCAAGGCTACTTTGTTTCTCTCAAAAACGCGTTTGGTTTCATGTGGAATCTGAATGATGCCTTGCAGTAATTGACGTGCTGTCACCGTAAACCATCGTAAGACTTCTTTGAGACTGGCTTCTAAGACAGGAGCACGTATTTGTGGATGTTTTTCGCGACTGATGCCGTACAAGGCATTAATCAATTTGACGGGAACATGAGACTGAAGGGACGTCATGTTGACGCTGTGTGAGACATACCAAAAGTGTCAGAGGTTTTTATAGACTTTTTTGTTATTGTTAAGTTGATGGGGACGTGTACACGACAGGGCCTCCATCTTGGCACCAGTGGTGAAACAGATCGGTATGAAATCGCAAATACTCGGGGGTAGTGGGTTTTAAATCCACGAGTGAATAGGCGTGTGGGGCTTGAGTGGCATCGTCGTACGCATGTGTCAGCCAAGGCGTTCCTAACTGTTTGGCTAAGACTTGCACTTGCGATTTATCTCTAGGGCTTTTAAACAACCACAGTTAATTTCTTCTTTGTCTTCTTCTAACATGTCGTCGAAGATGACCAGATGTTTGACGGGGGTCAGACATGATCCCGTCGTCTTCGCCAGGAATGCCTTCCACGAACACAATGGAATCGCCTTGACTTTCTCGCAGGAGGCTGTACGCAGATTGCCACTCTTTGTAACACCAGACGATACGTTGAGGTGGACGATCGATCAAATGATTATGTTCGATCAAACGTTGAACAAATTCGGTTTTGCCTGATCCGCTGGGTCCGGCAATTAATATGGTAAAGGGATGGCGAAGATACAACGCCTCCCAACTGGCACGATGTAAAGTTTCGTCGATGACTTTGAAAGTGGAGGAAGAAGGAGCAGAGACAGCAGAGGTAGCCATAGTGCATGGAATATCACTTTTGAAGAAAGACAGACAAGACAAGAGTTTTTATACTTTTTTCAGGACACGTTTATTGCAAACTTTAAATGTGAACACAAAAGACAAAAATATATAAAAGCCAAATGGTTAAGTACACGGATAAAA
The DNA here is from genome assembly GCA_016617855.1 of Megalonaias nervosa. Lineage (NCBI taxonomy): Eukaryota > Metazoa > Mollusca > Bivalvia > Unionida > Unionidae > Megalonaias > Megalonaias nervosa. The sequence continues at coordinate 24,172 of JAECUM010020076.1, forward strand.
TACACATCAAAACAATCAAAGTGGAATATAAACAAGTCTCTGTACAACATTTTTGGTGACCAAGGTGTGGTGTCGGTAGTAGGGACAATTTGTAATGTTCTTAGAGTCTCTACACTTGGTACAGTCACACAAGTGTCCTCCCGGAATGGCCTTTCGGGAATGTCCATGTCAATGACGGTCCTGTCCTGAAGGGAGTGGTTTTCCTCGGTGTCGGCCTCTTCTGGCACTACAATTAACACAGGTTTAAATGTTACTTTTTTCACTGGACGTTTGAATTTATGATCACAAATCTTGGGCATAGTCAGCCACTTCTTTTGTCCAAGCCTCGAAACCAAGACTTTTCCAGTCACGTACATCTGACCACTGAGGGTGTAAGTCACAAGCTATACATATACATCATCGTAAACATCTTTAGTGCCTAAAAGTTGACGAATCTTTTTTCCCGTAGAGGTCTGTAAGTATCGAGATGAAAGCGCAAGGCTTTCAACAGAATCAGTCTCACGTGTACATTTAATGATACCACTTTCATGTTTTTTTCGTGGTACCTCATAGTATAGATCGTACCGAGTCCACAAGAAATCGGCTGGCAAACAAAATCCCAGAAAGCTAGTCACTAAGACATACACTACACGGCGACCCAAATTCATTGGATACGGTGCTCATAAAAAGAGTTGGTAATCCACCACAGTCTGAATACTGTCATTTACTTCCTTCCACGGTATCTGTTGTGATAATGGTCGTGGCATGGTAGCCAATTTTTATATTCTCTTTGTTGTAAGGTAATAAGTGTACAGTTTGAACAAAAGCGGTTTTATTTCAGTACCGTACAAAAATGTTTAGTCACTAACTCACACACCGCACGTCGTACAGACGTTTCCTCTTGAACTAAGATTTGTTGGTGTAGAAGAGTTTGATAATCCTCTAACTCGTCCGCTGAAAATCGGTGTACTAGGATCACCTTGTAAATAGAATGAGTGGCATCCAAAACTTTATGAATCTCATGTAATTCATCAATGTCTGACCAATGGAACGCTTTGAAATAAATTGGCTCTCTTATACCATTCAGGTACCAGTGGTTCCAACATCGGTGACGTAACGGATGCAATTGTTCTTTGCGTTTCACTTGTATTTTGACAAACTCTGTAGATGTGTTCTCTCAGCTCCAGAGGTAGATTCTGAATGTACTCTCCTAAACTAGACATTCACAGCAATGTCTTTCTTTTGTTTGTGATAATAAGTGTACTTTTTGAACAGAGCCAATCGTACTCCAGTAGCGAATCCAAATTTTTTAGTCATTAGTTCACACACCACACAGCGCACAGAAATATCCTCTACAGACAATATTTGATACCGTAAAAGATTTTGGTAATCCTCTAACACTTCCTCTGGAATTCGTTGTGGTATGGCCACCTTGTAAGTAGAAGGATGAGTAGCAACCAAAGTCTTCTGGTTCTCATCCAGTTGAACAATGTCTGACCACTGGAACGCTTTCACATGAATCAGTCGTCTTATTCTTCAGGTACCAGTGGTTCCAACATTGGTGACGTAACGGATGCAATTGTTCTTTGCGTTTCACTTGTATTTTGACCAACTCTCGGTAAATGCGTTCTCTCAACTCCACAAGCAAACCACTAACGTTCTCTTGTAAAGTACTCATCCAGAGATTACTAAGGTCCCACTAAAGGTTAGTAATGACAGTGTGGAGACCATCGAGCATGTTCCAAGTAAGCGGAATCTTTCTGTTCCCACTGGTGAAGTGACACACCGCAACTGAAGCACTTGACTTTATCACCTTCGCCCAAGTAGATAAATCCGGCTCTGGCTAATTCTTCGGGGGTAGGTCCTCTCAGATATTTAGGCCATTTTCCTTGGAAGGTTTGGAATTGACTTTCAAAGTCAAAGAATTCAGGCAAACGCACAGGTAAATCATATTCTTCTGTCACAGGTTCATTTCGATGAGGGTACGGTGAAATCCGAAGGAGTTTCCTCAGGGTTGGATGATATCCGTAGGGTGGTAGACGCATCGTTTCGCGTGGAGGATGACATTGACAATGAAAACCAGTAAAGTGAAAAGGTGTACGACAACGAGTGGCATCGCTTTCGCATCCGACACGCACAGCATCAGTTTCCATGGTATGTATTGTAGTAGTAGTCATAGCAAAGTTCCCATGAGGTGGTACTAAATAACGGAGGTCACAGCGTACGGCGTCCTTGACATCGCAAGGCAAAGCATCGCACTCCACTTGAGAATCACCGAACTTGAATGGTGTTGTCTATTTTAAAGTATTCATCTTTCTCGCTTGGTGTTGGTAGTTACAATGAACTATCGGTCTTGGACGTTTTCCGTTTTTATATGCTGACCAATATCGGCGTGTCCATACGGTAAAGTGAAGTGGTTGGGAAGTCGCACTCGATTCTGGTACACGATTTGATAGACTTTTTCCAAAGGCCAACTAACGATTTGGTGTGTGGCTAAACGTACAATCTTGTGGGGTTGGTAGGTGGTCACTCTAAAGTTTGCATCCTCTCCAGACTGCAAGGCTTCCTTCAGCACACCAAAGTTCACCACTTGACTGGTGTGAAAATTAAGAGTCAATCCTTTCACTTTACACTCCGTGTTCACTTCTTCTTGTGGGCCCCGGTATTCGTAGCCGTAATGTTTGGGACCGCCACTAGCAAAACGTAGAATCATGTCGTTGGGGAACTCGTTTGTCCAGGCTCCTAAACGATCTCCTTCGATGACAGTGTGACGTTGACCCAGGCAATCGATGTAGATGCAACTCTCCGTGTCAAAATACAACACACGATCTCCTAACAGTTCTAAAGCTTCGTACAATTTTAAGCGAGAAGGACTGTCAAGTAAGCAGCAGTAATGATATTTCCAAATTCGTCGGCTTCTACAAAGTCCAGTTCTTCTTCGTAATTGACTAAGATCAAGTCCTCACGAAGGACGTTCACGTGTTTCATGTACTTAGTTTTGTTGTGAATCATCTGGAAGTAGCGGGAAGGTTCGGACAAATACTCCGTCTTGGGTAAACACGGTCGTTGTACCATTTTGCCCCACAAGCAATTTAACGTCACTTTGGCAAACGATCGCCTTCCTTCGTTTCTCTCTACGTGGTCTAAAGTGATGCCTACCTGCTCCAAGTATTTCTCTTTGAATTTCTATTGGTCTTCGAGAGTGTGACACCCGGAAGGATAGCCGCTGGCTTCTTGTTTCAGTTTCTAAAAGGCATCCACGATGTCTGCGAAAATGCCTTTCTGAGTTTGGTCACCCTTGTGGTATTTTTCTGTCTTGGGAAAGTGGTAAATTTCGTACACTTCTAACAATTGGTATCCCAGGTCCAGAGTTTTAAACAATTACACGCTGACCCACGTTCCTATCAAGGCGCTTTCTTCCTGGGTGTGCTGACAAGGTTTGTCTTGGTTGCACATTTCTGTACAAGTACGGTACAATGGAAACATCAGTTTTCCTTGGCAATGGTGAGGTGAATCGGGATGGTATAAGTCTGTGGCAGGCATGACTTTGCACTTGATCAATCCTTCGTAATGTCGAATGTTGTCCAGGTTGATGTGTTGGGTCAGCAATTGCGGGTGCCCTGCTGCAAAGTGATGATATTTTCACACGTAAGGATACAGCAAACACACGTCCAAGTATGATTTCTTCTCCTTTCTCCTCGTCGGCGTGGTACAGCAAACAGGTGGCATTCGTTCATCCTCCGTACAAGCTGTCCCGCGGGTTCAGTAGGTCCACCAGCTTGTAACTTTCCACGATACGTTTAAACTCGGGATCGGTTTTCAATCGGTGATCGTACTCGTGTTTCCACATTTCCACCACTTGGTATCCTTGCTGTTCTAACTTCAATCGCCGCTAACAAGTGGCCTGGTACAAGTCTTCCATGGTCCGTTGTAAAAACTGATTTTTAGTGTCACGCTGAGGGTAGCAGATGGGACATCCGTGAAATAAGCACTCGTTAAACTCGTACACGATCTTGGGGTTTTCTAAGTCCCAGTCATCCACCGAATACCTTCCAATGGTCCTTTCGCCTCCTCCGTTGCTAGCATGTTGGATCCATTTGTCGTCTTTGTCGCACAAGTAATGTAACCAGCATAGGTCTTTGACCGAGTATTGACGTTTGGCATGAAACCCGACACATTCAGAAAGAGAAGAAAGAAGACGAGAAAAAAGTGAGGAAGAAGAGGAAGAAAAACCTTTGAAAGTGAAGAATTTCAGAAAACAGAGTGAAAGAAAATGACACAGAAGAAGTCAATGAACTTTTCTAAAGTGTTGTGTTGTGACATTAGATTGTAAAATTTGTATCAGAATAGACCAGACAGAAAAAACGTAAGTGTCTCCTGGTTTTGATTTTTTAGAATAAGGGCCTACACTCACACACGAACATCATAGGCACGTTTGTGTGGATAGTACAGTGTGTTTTATTTCTTCTGTTCCCGTCTGTGTGGATAGTAGAATGTGTGTTTGTGTGCGTTCGCGTACGTTTGTATTAATAGTAGATATGGATGTTTTTTGCGTTCGCGTACGTTTGTGTGGATAGTAGATATGGGTGTGTTTTTCTTCTCTTCCCTTCTGTGTTCTATGTTAACGAAATGGTGTTAACATAAAAAACCAACGGCCCTTTTCAGGGCCACTCCTATATCTCGAAAGGATATACTTTTTCTTGCCTAAGAAATGTTTTGGTCTGTTGTATAATTTAGGTGTGATAGACTGATGTTCATCAATCTATGCCTGTATTGTATATGTCTCTGACCATGTTTCTATGTCTTTGTCTCTATATTGTATTTGTCCCTACCTAGGGTAGCCGCGCGTATTCAGGTCAGTCACTTGCAACATTGTTGTTCCATTCATATTGTCCCTATATAGTCCCAACCTTTTGTCCCTATGAATCTTGTCCCTATATCGTCTCAGGGGAGTCTGTAATGTATTTTCCCATTGTCCCTATAAATTTTGTCCCCATATCGTCCCGGGGGGGGGGGGGGGGGTCTGTGATGTTTTTTTCCATTGCCCCTATATTGTCCCCATACACTACTTATGTATGCTACAGTAGGGGAACGAATGTATGTGTGTGTGATTTAGATTTTTAAAGTAGCTTTAACAATTTTTTAGTCATATCGCTACGATGTCTACATTGTGGCAGTTTATAGTGATGTCTAGCACTGAGACATCATGGCGCAGACATGTAGCATGATGTCCCACTCAGTAACATTATTCTGACACCAGGCTGACCAGTCCTAACACTGACCTCTTAATGCTGAGCGCCTAGCGAGGCAGCTATTAGTACTATTTTTATAAGTCTTTGGTATGACTCGGCATGGGTTCGAACCGGCGACCGCACGCACCCGAGGCGGACGCTCTAACCACTAGGCCACCTGAGCGGTACCGGGAAAGAGAAAGCACCATTATTCGATTTATTGTTTGATCAGAACACATCTGTGTTTCTTTACTTTCATTATCACTAAATCGTCACCAGAAACATGATTACACCTATAATGACAGTTTTCATTGTTTAACTGATAACAGTAATAAAACCAATTGTATTTTTAAGTCTCGTATTCTATTGGATGGTACAACTTTTGATTAGTTTTATCAACGCCAACTGACAGGTTGAATTCAGCAGCTCGTTATACAGGTCTAACACGATTAAATCTTACGTTGAAGACCAGTGTTAATAAATTTATTACTATGAATGCTTCCAACACTTTATTGACGTTTGATACTTTCTGCCATGCTTGATAGCTATCTTTCACATACTGAACTATTTGCTGGGATGAAGTCATTATACAATAGGATGATTTTTTTTAGATGTGCAAGATGTTGGTCACTGTCAAGTCGGTCTTTTACATTTCTGCTCATCTGAAGAAATCTCATCTTGGACGGCCTCAGTAGTTACATAAATGTGCGTAGTGGACCATTAACCAGCCTAGCCTTAGTTAAATGTTTGGTTGAAACCATAATTTATCCACCAAAATCCAAGACCGCTAGCTTTTCTAACCCCAAATTTTTCACAGATATACTAGACAATCAACAGTAAAAAAAAAAAAAACCTCAAAAAATTTGGCGACCAACGCTCAACATTTCACAAAATCCGTAGGCCTCAATCATCAACATTTTCAAAAAAAACATTAGGCCACCGACCATCAATTATTTATATTGTACCCAATCCAAGAGATCGTGGTGCATGTGTAGATTAGCTAATGCTTACGTTTTCTCCGCCCGTTATTCACATTCTCCATTAATTTAGACAGCGAAGCCGAAATCAGTAATTACAAAATATAACAACCATGAAACAAGGTCAACAATTCCCAGATATTCACCTACTATGAAATAAACAGGATGTCAGTACGACAGGACCTACAATCAGAACTTTTAATCACTGTGCCAGTCATGCATGGAGGCTTGATTTGTAACCGAAATATTGAAATAATATAAAATAAATAATTAATAACAGCGCAAGTACAATCTTATTACAAATGAAGTTGGTAAGTCTTAAGAAGAAGTTAAATAAACAACTATTTCAGATTCCCAATATGTAAGTTGACCTACTTGCGTGAAACGATAAAGCCAGTATGAGAGATATTGGTAGCTTGATGTTCATCGTGTTCTAAGGCAGCCATTCGTGCGCCACCGATGGCGTAAAGGTAACACTGACGATTTCTGAGATACAAAGCCGCTGTTAATATGTGCTCGAAACTCGTCCCGAACCTAATTTGTTTCTTATTAATTGGGTGCGTCCCCTCACTCTTGTCAGTCCGTTGAACGTATGACGTCAAATGACAATTTATTTAAATTACAAGTGATCCAATAATCCATGGCACCATAATAAGTGCGCAACTGAAATACGAATTTGACATAAAAAAATCAAATGGACCATGTCCCCAAGGACGCACAAGTCCACGACAATTTTTCGGGGATCACCAACACCTCTATGTAACAAACTGTTCTCCTACCCATCATGATCAATGAAATTGCCCATTTGACTCGGTTTGTTAGATTCGTTTGTTCGATTGGTTTGCAAAATGGGAAGTCTTTTCAAGATATACTCTTTGTCATGAAGGCTTTTTCAACAAAATGTCAAATTTTTATTAGTTGGTTATTGAATTTGTTTGAAAGAAACTTGAATACCTCATTATGGTTTCTTTGGTGCCAGGTTTAGCAAGGCTTTCATCTCTAACGTTTGATTTCAAGCGGTTGCATAGTCTTGCTGTTTTTGTTTTTTTTGTTTTTTTTGTTTTTTTTTTTTGCTGTTACTGCAAGCAAAGGCTTTCGCAGTGATAAGGGTCAATTGCCGACTTTAACATATCTTGTATCAGGTTTAGTTCATGTACCTCTAAACTTTCCATATCTAATGACTGACAAGAATTCTAGACTCTTTCTCCTTTTACTAAGAACCTTTTTAAGATTGAATATAATGAGTGAGAGAATACATTTGCCTCTTAAAACACTCCTCAAAATCAGTGTAAATGATAAATTATATTTATTTTGGCATAGTATTACACATTATTCGCAGTCGATCTATCATTGCTCTTAATGGTTTATAATTCTACTCCTACTCTCGTTATCCTCACTGGACTATTCATTCTTCACTCGAATAATCACTTATTTATTTTGTGTTTATCTTTTGCATATATTTTGCTAATTATCTCAATGCAAATTTAAAACCAATTATACGATTACAGAATTACTATTGTTACGTATACGTAATTAAATTGTTTGTGTATTAGTTTTAAAATTCTTTTTTATTTTATTTTTTCCATTACATTTTATTGTAATGATTATTGAAGGGATTCAAAGTTCTTTTTCAGTAGTTCGATGTTTTCTTTTAGCAAGTGTTGTTTGTTTAAGACGCAGAAGTGTTACATGAGAATTATTTTTAGTTAACCTAGTTCGTCTTAGGTTGGGAACTTCGTAAACAGGCAGTTAAAATCATTGGTCAGTATTAGGCCATACTTTGATTGCGTGATCACCATGTGTAAACAACGCTTTTTTGTGATTGGTTTTTAAGTGGGGTTACACTGGCGTACGTGATAGTTTTCTTGTAGTAAGAGATCACATGACCCATCTCGCGAGACTTGAAATGATGTTTTGGGGGTTTAAATACGCATTCTTGATATTCTTATGGCAGAGTCATTTTAACATCTTGAAGGAACAAGGTGTTATTTTCATTTGTTGCCAGATTGTTTGTTTTTCATCTGATTTTTGGATTCAATAATTTATTCTCCTGGAAACTCAACAAGTTGACTTTTTTTAATAAAAAATCCTGAAAGATATTCATGGAAATATATTCTGGAATTATTCGGAAACAAAAACTGTGATTCAATTGAGGAATTGTTGATATTCGTACATTGGACCATATTTGTGTGTCGTCGAGATTCGAACTTGGATTCTAACAGAACTATTTAGTGATAGGACTTTTGTTTTTCATTCTTAGGATTAAATTTTGGATTATATTCACAAACCGTAAGTCCTATTTAACAATTTTTACATTGTTTTCTAGGGAAAATAAATTATTTTGTTAAAATATACAAAGCTTGTTGACTTCACTCTTTTCTTCTGTTACATTTGTACGAGCCTATACGTAACAGAAGAAAATTGGGTTGCTCGTCCTTGGGATATATGAATTTTGGTTAAATATTTCAGAAAATTGTTTTTGAAATTTAAATTCCCCTTGTCTTTAAATCCCAAGTACTATTTTACATTTTTATTTGAAATCTTAAGTGAAAACAACAGGCTTTTATTCACAATGTCATCAAAAGTGGAAACTTTTCTTTCTAATCCAACTCAGGAGCAGTTGGATAGTCTGAAAAAAAAGATGAGTTGCTTGAACTTGCCAGAAAGTACGATCTTTCTGAGGCAAAATCTTCCTTAACGAAATAAGAAATTAAAAATATTTTGATCCAGTATTTGGTGCGGAAAGGTATTTTTGATAAAAGTGTTTTGGCATCAGTAAGTAAGTCTATGACAGACACTGACATTAAAGTAATAGAATTAAAAATGAAATTCAAAATGGAAGTAGAGTTAAGGAAGCTCGAGCTTCAGAAAGAGAAAGAACAATTGCAAGTGCAATTAGAAGAGAAGCAATTGCAGTTGCAATTTGAGAAAGAGGGGAGAGAGAGAGAGACAGGAGAGGGAGAAAGAGAGACAATTACAATTTGAAGAAAAGGAGAAAGAGAGACAGGTGCAATTGCAAAGAGAGAAGGATGAAAGGGAATTTCAACTTAGAATGAAAGAATTTGAGCTGGCAAGTGGCAAGCACGATTCCACTTCACATACAGATTCAAGTTTTGACATTACAAAAAAATATCAGGTTAGTTCCCCCATTTAGTGAAAAGGAAGTAGACAAATATTTTATCAATTTTGAAAAAGTTGCTGAAAATTTGAAATGGCCAAGGGAGCATTGGACTCAATTATTGCAATGTGTACTTTTCGGCAAAGCCCGAAATATCTATGCATCCCTGTCAGTACAACAGAGTTCTGATTATGATTTGGTTAAGGAGTGCATCTTAAGGGGTTATGCGTTAGTCCCTAAGGCTTATCGGCAAAAATTCAGGAACTATAAAAGGAAGCTGGACAGACTTATGTCGAATTTGCTAGAGAAAAAGAAGTTATTTAAGAGATGGTGCTTAGCCAAGAAAGTTGAACATGATTATGAAAGTCTTGAACAACTTGTGTTACTTGAAGAGTTCAAAAACTGTGTTCCTAATGATATTAAGAATCATCTTGAAGAGCATAAGACTGAAACCTTGAAAAATGCTGCTCTTGCTGCCGATGAGTACTCCTTAACTCATAAAGTTCCTGTTGTAGGCAAATCATTCACTCAGAAGTCTACTGGTAGAAAGGTATTTCAGCCTAATACGACTCCTCCTAAACTTCAATCTACCACAACTTCTAAAAATCAAGTTTTTGATAAACTTGATTCAAAATCCTTGTCTCTGCCTACGCGTACCTATTGCAAGAAAAAAGGACACGTCATTTCTGATTGCTTTAAATTGAAATATAGGCATCAGAATCAAGATAGACCTATCCCAAATGCTCTTATTTCCAAGAAGTCAAGGTCACGGTCATGTATTGAAAGCAATACATTTGTTGGGTCTAATTAACCCCAGTCTGATTTTATTATGGAGAATTATGAACCATTCATGTCGAAGGGTTCTATATCACTCTTGGGTGATTCGGCCAATCCTATCCCTATTAAAATTTTAAGGGATACAGCCGCTTCTCAGAGTCTTTTAGTGTCAGGTATATTGCCTTCTTCTGAGAAGTCCTGTTCTAATGAGTGTTCTCATTCAGGGAGTAGAGTTCGGCTTTGTTAATGTTCCTCTCCATTCTGTTAATTTGTCATCAAACTTAGTTTCAGGACCTGTGACAGGCGGTATAGTGTTTAACTTACCCGTTGAGGGCATTCATTTGTTGCTAGGCAACGACCTAGCTGGAGACAAGGTTGTGGTTAATCTACTTGTAACTGACAAGCCTTCTTTGGATCAGAAAGTTGATCCTATTGAAAAAGAATACCCTGAGCTATACCCAGCTTATGCAGTTACCAGAGCTATGTCAAAGAAAGCTCATGAGAATGATTTTGATAAGGAAGACATTCCTTTAGCTGACACATGTATTGGTCAGGCTTTTGATCAGGTCACTTTCACTTCTAATTTGGATCAATCAGGTGGTATTGATCACAGTGATCCTCTTTTAAATACTCATTCTCTTTAATCTAATCAGGGTGATAAACGACAATCACTTGTCGTCGAACATGAAAAAGATCCTGAGATCTCCTGTTTGTTTCAGAGGGCCATTAGTGAAACTGAAGCCACTGAAGTACCTGTCTGTTATTTTATTAAAAATGGAATTCTTATGAGAAAATGGAGATCTCCCGAGGTACCTGCTAATGACGAGTGGTCAGTGAACTATCAGATTGTAGTTCCAAAATCTTACAGACAGGTAGTTTGGCCCATGAAACTCCTCTGGCTGGTCATTTAGGGATAAATAAAACTTAAAACAAGATCTTGACTCACTTTCATTGGCCAAAAATCAAAAGTGATGTTTGTAAATTTTGTAGATCTTGTCATACTTGTCAAATGGTAGGAAAACCCAATCAGAAGATACCCAAGGCTCATCTGCAACCTATTCCTGCATTTGACGAACCATTTAGCAGAATTATGGTAGATTGTGTTGGTCCCTTACCTAAGACCAAGTCAGGCAACCAATATTTGTTGACCATTATGTATGCGTCAACAAAATTCCTAGAGGCAATTCCTTTGAAGAATTCTATAGTAAAAGCTTTGATAAAGCTTTTTACTCAGTTTAGCCTTCCCCAATCTGTTCAATCAGGTCAAAGGTCAAATTTCATATCTGGACTTTTCCAGCATGTTATGCTTGAATTTGGCACTCCGCAATTCAAGTCAAAAGTGAAACTATGGTTTCACAAAATTTTACTTGAGAGATTATTTGAGTCTTGTAATAGAGTTCATTCTCTCTTGCTCATTCTTCAAAATTTTGTTCAATTTAGATCTTACGGCCCTTACAAAGTAAAGAAGAAAAGGAATGAGTTAAATTATAATTATAGTACTCTGGTCTAAATAAATTAATGGGGTACTAGTATATTGTAAGAGATAGCCAAGTAAATTATTATAATTAATTTAGTTTTATCTGTCCCACAACTGAGGATTTTTGTGAAGAAATTCAATTGGACACCGTTGATCTTGGAGCAACAAATCTTCGGAATTCGGAGATTATGAAAGATCTAGACCAGAAACTTTTACATTTGCAACAAGAAGAAAGAAATGAACTTAAACAGTTATTATTCGAATATGAGCACTTGTTTCCGGATATTCCTACGAGGACAAACAAAATTTTTTATGACGATGAAATTGTAGATTCAAAACCTGTGAAACAACACCCATTCAGGATGAACCCTCTCAAACAGGAGTACTTGAAAAAGGAAATTCAGTATTTGCTGGAGAACGATTTCATAGAGCCCAGTAAAAGTGATTGGAGTTCACCATGGATACTTGTTACGAAACCGGATAAAACTTTCCGTATGTGCACTGATTATAGGAAGGTGAACAGCGTGACTAAAACAGATTCATTTCCGTTACCAAGGATCGATGATTGTATTGATAAAATTGGAAATGCCAAGTACGTCACCAAATTTGACCTTCTGAAAGGATTTTGGCAAATTCCACTTACGGAAAGAGCGAAAGAAATTTCGGCGTTTGTGACTCCAGATGGACTCTATCAATATAAAGTAATGCCGTTTGGGATGAAGGGTTCGCCAAGTACGTTTCAACGCTTGATGAATATGATTACTTCCGGTCTAGATAATTGTGATGCTTATATTGATGTCATCATTTACGACACCTGGAAAGGACATCTAGCCACGATTCGGAAATTCTTTGAAAGACTCACTGATGCTAATTTGACAATCAGTTTATCTAAAAGTGAGTTCTGCAGTGCTTGTGTAACTTTCCTAGGACATATTGTGGGACATTATCAAGTTAAACCTATTGATGCTAAGGAGAAGGCTATCTCTGATTTTCCTGTGCCTGTCAGTAAAAAGCAATTAATGCGATTTTTGGGTATGGCCGGATACTATCGAAAGTTTTGTTCCAATTTTTCCAATATTGCTGAACCTCTGACAAATTTAAGTAAGAGAAACAAGTTTCTCTGGACCGAAAAATGTCAGGAAGCTTTTGATAGGTTAAAAGCCATACTCAAAAGTGCGCCGGTTCTAACAGCTCCAAATTTCAATCAGTCTTTTAAATTGTCTGTGGATGCAAGTGATGTTGGGGTTGGAGCAGTATTGATTCAAGAAGACAGAAATGGTATTGATCACCCAGTGTGCTATTTCTCTGAGAAATGAAATAAGCACCAAAGAAATTACTCAACAATCGAGAAGGAATGTTTGGCTTTAATTTTGGCATTACAACGTTTTGAGGTTTACATTAGCTCGGCTCCTTCTCCGGTTGTTGTGTATAGTGATCACAACCCCTTTACTTTCATCGACAAGATAAAAAATAAAATAAAAGATTATTAAGGTGGAGTTTGTTTTTGCAAGAGTATAATCTCAACAACAGGCACATCAAAGGAAAAGACAATTTGATTGCAGATGCACTTTTCCGTGTATAGAAATAATATTTCATTTACACTTTATATAATTCATAAGAATTTTCTTATGGAATTTTGTTTACCGCATGTATAATTTACATATGGTAAAAAGAAAGCTTTATTATATAAATCTTTCTTTTTTCTTTATGGGGGGAAGTGTTACGTATATGTAATTGAATTGCTTGTGTATTAGTTTTAAAATTCTTTTTTATTTTATTTTTGTTTCATTACATTTTATTGTAATGATTATTGAAGGGATTCAAAGTTCTTTTTCAGTAGTTCGATGTTTTCTTTTAGCAAGTGTTGTTTAAGACGCAGAAGTGTTACATGAGAATTATTTTTAGTTAATCTAGTTCGTCTTAGGTTGGGAACTTCGTAAACAGGCAGTTAAAATCATTGGTCAGTAATAGGGCCATACTTTGATTGCGTGATCACCATGTGTAAACAACGCTTTTTTGTGATTGGTTTTTAAGTGGGGTTACACTGGCGTACGTGATAGTTTTCTTGTAGTAAGAGACCACATGACCCATCTCGCGAGACTTGAAATGATGTTTTGGGGGTTTAAATACGCATTCTTGATATTCTTATGGCAGAGTCATTTTAACATCTTGAAGGAACAAGGTGTTATTTTCATTTGTTGCCAGATTGTTTGTTTGTTCATCTGATTTTTGGATTCAATAATTTATTCTCCTGGAAACTCAACAAGTTGACCTTTTTTATAAAAAATCCTGAAAGATATTCATGGAAATATATTCTGGAATTATTCGGAAACAAAAACTGTGATTCAATTGAGGAATTGTTGATATTCGTACATTGGACCATATTTGTGTGTCGTCGAGATTCGAACTTGGATTCTAACAGAACTATTTAGTGATAGGACTTTTGTTTTTCATTCTTAGGATTAAATTTTGGATTATATTCACAAACCGTAAGTCCTATTTAACAATTTTTACATTGTTTTCTAGGGAAAATAAATTATTTTGTTAAAATATACAAAGCTTGTTGACTTCACTCTTTTCTTCTGTTACATTTGTACGAGCCTATACGTAACACTATCTAAATAAAACACAAATGAATCATTACAATTCTAAATCTATCTTCTTTTGATTGCCCAATTTTATGGTAGTTAAATTTCACACATTTCAGCCTAGATTCATATCGTTGCGTACATAAACATAGCACACAGCTATCTTGACGGTGTATCTTGAAGTGGAAGGTTCTGAATACGGTAAAGGAAGATGAGAACCGAAAAATGTATAAATTTTACGACACCTTAAAATTTAGTCGCCGGATCAGTAAATAAAAAATATATTTATCTTAATAAGTTTCGGAAAGAAGATCTCCAGAAACCTTTAATTGAACTTTTTTGGTACCTTTAAAACTGCTTTAAAATAATCATTTAAATAGCTTGCATACTTGTACTGACTTTGTTGCGTTTCTTCTTAAAAATAATGTCCAGTATATGCTTTGGCATAGCAAATTTTCGTTTGACATTTTTTTAACCTCATATTTTGCTTTTTTATCTAAATAATCCTATTTGTTCTTTTCATAATCCTAATTTGCAATACGTGATATTTACCGTATGTTGCGTTCCGGACTATTGTGAATGTGTATATTGCTTTTCAGGGTGTAATACCGCTTTCAAATACTTAATTTTGAAGACTATCCTTTACGTGCCATCTGAGGCTTCCATCTTATGTCGTATTGAAATTAGGCGTGAGTTGTTTAAATTAGGCGTGAGTACTTTGCAGATATTTAAAGCACTAGAATGATCCATTATTATGATTTATTAGGACAACTTTTGTTTGTTTTTTTCTGTTCGGAACATACCTATTCATTCGCCATTATTGCTTAAAGGGAATGAAATATTCGAGGAGCTGACGGATATCGGTAGTCTGTTCAGATATATCTTTCCTGACTTAAAGTATCATTCTTGTTTGAAAAAGGAATATAAAACTGACTCGATTTAACATAAATAA
>JAECUM010020077.1:0-23758 GCA_016617855.1 Megalonaias nervosa
GGGACAGTTATGCTACATGTTTTGAGTCAAATTTTACACAGGGACAGTTATGTTACATGTTTTGAGTCAAATTTTACACAGGGACAGTTATGCTACATGTTTTGAGGCAAATTTTACACAGGGACAGTTATGCTACATGTTTTGAGTCAAATTTTACACAGGGACAGTTATGCTACATGTTTTGAGTCAAATTTTACACAGGGACAGTTATGCTACATGTTTTGAGTCAAATTTTACACAGGGACAGTTATGCTACATGTTTTGAGTCAAATTTTACACAGGGACAGTTATGTTACATGTTTTAAGTCAAATTTTACACAGGGACAGTTATGCACCATACACACTTACAAGTCAGGTCCAAGTTTGCACACAACACAGACCACAATCTGCCACAGAATGATGCACTGACAGCTATGTTGTTTGTTCTACTGATTACTACAAACAAACTGCAGACACACAAATCTGCCAGCACAATATCTGTGATGGAAGATTTGGGTCTGTGCAGTTTGTGGTTGGACTCAACCTAAAAGCGAGTACGTATGGTATAAGGAAATGTTAGGAAACAAAATCCCAAGATTATACTCAGCATGAATGGCCAAGAATGATAAGCACTTAGCAAATGATCTCATGTGATTTGTAACTGATTATTAAAAGAGAGACTAATCTCAGAATGGTATTTGACAGTGTGCTCCCTGTAGTGATACCACAAACTGGCCTGACAAAAATATTGATTGTAAAATCTACTCCCATACCATGAATAAGACTCATTTATCTCATAAATGATGCACTAAATGTAAAACAATGGCCGACAGATGTCCTTGTTCGTTTAGATCCGATCGGAAAAGTTATTTATTGTTGAAATTATCCAATTATTGTTTTGTCATCTCAAGGATAAACTATCAATTAGAGAAGATGAGATCAATGTGAAGATATAAATGTATTCAAAAGGCTACATTGTTACAGATGACAGTGACTCCACACAGGAAATACGGGAGAAATGCAAATTCAAGCAGTATTCAAAACTGCCACTTGCCTAGTAGCCCGAAACATGCAACTTTCAGAGTGGTTTCAGTAATGGTTTAAGAAAGTTTGCTATTTTTAACTAGTTTCTGGCCTAAAATTGAGCAGGTTCCGAAAGGTGAAGTTGAACATTTTATTAAATGCCTACATTTTGAAAGAACCAGAGACTTATACAGGAAATTCTGTGGTGGACAAGCTTGTAAACCAGTCCAAAAATGAGAAAAGTTCATTGTTCATGTGGTGCAACCATGTGTAGGAGTGCTGCATATACACCCATGAGACGGTATGTACATGTATAAGATTAAAGGGGGGAGCATGTAGAATGTTTCTAGTATAAACTACAAACCTGTCTTTTACCACTTAGACTGTTTGATATAGGTATGCTGTAAAAGCTCAATAATTCAAACATCATATGCTAATTAGTTAAGCCATATGTCATTATTTTTTATGTGCTTATCCAAAGTGAAATTTACAACTACTGAACAAAGTGCCCCATAACAAATTACTGACATACTTAAACTAGCAGCATTCTGATTGGTCAAAAATATGTAATGCTAATGCAAAATGGTTTGAAATGATGTCTTAACACTAAATTTTAAAAAATTGCTCACCAGATCTGAAAGTGTTGTAGAGGAAAGATTTATCTCTTAAATGCAGTTTTAGCCAACTTAAGCCTTAATCAGTCATAATATTAAAACACAGGCTGGCAATCAAAATCTCTTTCCAGATATTCAGATGCTATGGTTCAAAGGTGGTACTGGCCTAACATGATCTGAACATCTGGTCAATGGATGGCAATTACCTGCCTGATAACACCTGCATCAGGTATTTATTATTTGCAGTAAATCCCTGCTGGTTGTGACCGAGATTTGATACTATGTGTCTAATCAAATAGTTTTATAGTATGACTCATGCTACTAAATCAGCTGCATTTGACTTGCTTGTCTAAAAATAATCAGGTCATGTGACCATGCAGTAACATTTCTTCAGTGCAACAAAAATGCAATGTAATCAAACCTTTCAAACTCATTCTAAAATTGTATCAATAATTATTCAAACTCATTCTAAAATTGTCTCAATAATTATTCAAACTCATTCTAAAATTGTATCAATAATTATTCAAACACATTCTAAAACAGTATCAATAATTATTCAAACTCATTCTAAAATTGTATTAATAATTATTCAAACTTGTTCTAAATTTGTATAAATAATTATTCAAACTCATTCTAAAATTGTATAAATAATTATTCATTACCAGAGTCTTGAATTTTGTGTAATTTCAACATTAACATATACATCAGGTTTTCTGATATTCTAATGATTATATACATGTATACCAAGTTTCATCCCTTAATCTCTCACAGCTCTGAAATTACAGACCAGGAATGGAAAAATGTGTGATGGAAAACTTTAACCATTAGAGTGTAACCCTGACCCCAAATTTTGCATGCAACACACTTTGTAATGATGATGTATAAACATGCAAAGTTTCATATGTTAACTTCAAACAGGAATATAGAAAGTTTGATAGAAAAATAATATATTGTGCCATGTGTTTGACCTTGAAAAATTGACCCCCAAATGTTGTACATGACCTTTTAACGATTATGCATGAACATGCCAAGTTTCATCCACAATCAGTACAATCTCAGTTTTTTCTGTCAAGCCTGCAAAAATCTTGCATATTCAAGGCAAATTGACTTCACCAGTTTTGCTCAAAATAAGTAGTATGCAGTCTACATTCCATTTCTTGAATGTAATTGACTAAATAATATGTTAATTAAACATATTCATGCTAAGATAAATTTTGTTAATTCAAAGTAACTCTGAAATCTTTATTTTTTTTTTAAAGAAACATCACTTTAGCTGTCATACTCACAGTGACATAATATCTCACTATCTGCTCTGTCAGACACGTGGTTCATTTTTCATGAATGAAATTCAAAATGTCTGCCCAGAGATTCAATATGTCAGCCTAGAAATTCAAAATGTCTGCCTGTGTTCTCACAGAAAAGACTGAGAATGCTCTGATTGGTTTTGTCCCTTAAATCTCAGACTGCTCTAGAGTTAAGGAGTGGAAATGAATGCTTGAAGGAAAACTTAAAATTCTGGGTCATGCCCATGACCATGACCTTAAAGATAGGATCTCAAATGCTGAATGCAACATGCATTGCAATGAAAATTTGTAAGTACACAAAGCTTCATTCCTTTATCTCAAATAGCTGTTACGGATTACAAAGGAATATGTGATGAAAAACTACAAACACTGTGCCTGGACCTTGATCCAGTGACCCCAGTGAGTCATGTGACACACCATCTAATGATGGCATGCACTTACTATGTTTCATTCCTTGATCTGTCATTTTTAAAGCTATAGCTGAAAATGAAAGTGGGATTGATGGATGGAAATGTGAGTACTATGTTCCCAGTATTTCAGGTAAATCCAGTGACAAAACTGAAACATATAGAAAATTTTGGAGAATAACAATAATGTAAGTCTGCTCTGGTCAGTATGTATGTATATAAGCATGCATATCAAAATTCAACAGGTTTTGATTAATCATCCAAAAAAGGTTTACATCCAAAAAACTCAAAAATGAATTATTTTTTTTAAATTGAGTACTTTAATTTTTTGTAAAAAAAATCAAATAAAAAATCAAATTTTATTTATCTGATAAGCTTCTCATGATGGATGGATGGGTAGATGGATGGATGGATGGATGGATGGGTAGATCAATGTACAGACAGATGGATAGAGGACCAAATCATGTACAAGCATATGACTCCCATAAGAAAACCAACAGGCCCTTGTACGTGTTGGATATTATACAAGTTTACTAGTCCCATGATAAGACCAGGGGACCCTTTTACTTGAAGGATATCATACAAGTTTACTAGTCCCATGATAAGACCAAGGGGCCCATTCACATGTAAGATATCATAGAAGTGTATGACTCCCATAAAAAAAAACAGGGAGGACCATTTTATGTGTATGATATCAAACAAGTTTACTAGTCCCATGATAAGACCGGGAGGCCAATTTACAGGTTGAATTTTATACAGGTCTATTACTCCCATGATAAGACCAGAGGGCCAGCCAAACAAATTTCTCCAACATTAAGGAGTGGACTTATTATCTGATATCCTTAGTAAATACTGGTTAAAAATTGGTGGGCTTATTATCAGATATCCTTAGTTCTTGTAGTTTTGGGGTTTAATGCCATTTCTCAGCACAAGATAGGCTATATGGCAACCAGGATAACTGGTGGAGGAATAACCTGGGAAAAACCCCTGTATGAACCAACAACCGATGAGAATCTACTGGCAGCTTTCTAACATACCCATATTAGGAAAGACTCAAACCGGCATACAGACAGAGGTGAGATGGATGTGATCAGTAAAGGCAGGTGCTTTAGACCACTCGGTCAGCTGGGGCCCCAATATCCTCAGTAAATACTGATTACA
The DNA here is from genome assembly GCA_016617855.1 of Megalonaias nervosa. Taxonomy (NCBI): domain Eukaryota; kingdom Metazoa; phylum Mollusca; class Bivalvia; order Unionida; family Unionidae; genus Megalonaias; species Megalonaias nervosa. The sequence goes on from JAECUM010020077.1 coordinate 4,489, forward strand.
AATTGGTAAAATGGAGTGTGCTAATTATCAAGCATTGCTTATTATCAGAAAAAAGATATCCTTTGAAAATATTTGCAAACAATTTAAAGAATGAGAGAGGATATAACATCAAGAATGTGCTTACCATCAAATAAACATGGTAACAAGTTAGCCGAATCACCCATGGATCCATTGATTTGAATGAAATGTGGACTGAAAATTTTGTATCAATTTCTTTTGATAAAATTATCTTTATTTTTGGCATAGAATCTTGCTATCTGTGATTTGATAATAAGAAAAAAGTGATGCTACTGCATTTCAATGATTTTTATGAGAACAAATTTTCACCCGAATTGTTTTTTTAAAAATTAAATGTCACTTTAACATTGTGATTAACAATATTTCAATAGCTATATACAGTGTGGCATCTTGAAATTGATCACAATTCAAAAATTTTAAATGACCTTCCATATTAGATATGGAAACGAGCTTCCGTACTCAATATGGAAATTATCTTGTACAGGAAAAGTAGACAATTTCATCTTTTGACATAAACTGCATACCCGAGACATGTAATTACAGCCTTAGATTAGTAATTTTAAATTCATATCATAAATGATATTGATAGAGTTGTTTCACTGCAATTCTACTGACCCACCCCAAATAATAATGACTGATGGATAAATATAATTTAAAAATAATTCAATATTGTTTCAGCTCCTCGAACATGCCATCTGATTTAGAAAAAATGAATACACATGTAGATTGCAACTGTCAAAATAGAACTGCACGCAGAGAAAACATCTGTGATACAATTTTACATATTTTATTAAAAAACTATAATATTTCATCAGGATTTGACAATAAGAAATAGTCTCTGTCAGTTTCTTTGGTTCCAATAGTTCTATTCACAAATTAAAGTCACATTATGACAGTATTTGACATTTTCTTCTTTCTGAAGAAACTGGATAATTTCATTCAGTTATTTTATCTCTTCGAGTCTGTTTTTTCAGATAGTTTTTTCATTTTGCCAGGAACCCTTTTTGATGAGTCACTAAATTATTTCCAAGTTTTGAAGAAAAACACATTTGTGAAAATGAAAATCAATGCAAATATTGATAACAGATTTCTGACAATTCATATCATCATTCAGAACAAGAAATTGCCTTTTTGCTGAGCCTGACTTTTATTTTGCTAGAAAGATGTACATAAAAATCTTGAACACTGAGGCTATTATGCATCGTGGCCTGGAGACTAACAATTACTTGTGCAATGGAAGTTCTTGACTTGGCCCACCATTATTGTCTAAATGAGGTCCCCAGTGCAATGTAATATCATAAGATTAATTTGTTGAAGAGAATCAGAGAAGCCTATTAATGGTAAATATTAATTGTACACCCGCAGTGCTCCTCTGTTTCATCTGTGTGAAATGCTTTCATGCTGACTGTTATTATTGTTTTTATTCATTTATCAAAACCACTGTTACCACAATCGCAATTCTGACTGATTGCTGTACGGTAGCAATTATTTTAATCAGAAATTGGCAACTGGGAAATTTTCCATCACTTTTTTGATTATATTAACCAAATTTTAAAAAATCATATATTTAGTGACTAAAAAGTCACATATTCTGCTAACATTAAATCTCCTATAACAATAAGTTATAAATAAGCAATTTATTACTGTGCCTTTCAAGTGAACTTATTAGATTACAGCTGACTCGTAAAAAAAAAAAACAGTGAATGGTACATATACTCATTAGCATTCTCCATTTCTTAAAAATGGGCAAATTGTATGAGCATTTCCGAGTGATATAAATATGACTCATAAATATATTGTGAAAGTTTCATGAAATTTGGTTGAAAAATGTCAAAGGTTTATAAAGAGTTGAATCTGTATATTTTATACAGTGAATATTCTATTTACTTAGGCTCGCTTCCTTTAGCAACCCAATTATGTAACAACTCCCACCATTTGGCACTAGAATTGGTTATCAATCCATTGGCATGTAACAATTTACATCTATCTGGCACTAGAACTGATTAGCAGTCCATTAGCATGCAATAATTCACACCTATCTTGCACTAGAATTGGTTAGCAATCTATTGGCATGCAATAATTCACACCTACCTGGCACTAGAATAGATTAGCAGTCTATTGGCATGTAATAATTCACACTTAACTGGCACTAGAATTAATTAGCAGTCTATTGGCATGTACTGATTCACACCTATCTTGCACTAGAATTGATTAGAAGTCTCTTGGCATGTATTAATTTGCACCTATCTGGCACTAGAATTGGTTAGCAGTCTATTGGCATGTAACAATTCACACCAGGTGTTGGCACTAGAATTGATTATCAGTCCATTGACATGTAATAATTCACACCTATCTGGCACTAGAATTGATTAGCAGTCCATTGGTATGTAATAATTCACACCTATTGGACACTAGAATTGATTAGCAGTCCACTGGCATGTAACAAGTTACACCTAACTGGCACTTATTTTTATTATCATGTGCAGTGCATGCTCAGCCATTTAACAGTGTCATCTTCAGCAGGGCGCAGAGCCTGCAGTCCACCAGGGAACTTTGTCAGTAGACAGTTGTTCATGATGTGTGACATGTTCTGTAGAGCTCCAAAGCAACAGGAAGAGTCAGTGGCCTGGCCCCATCGAACAAGGTTGACTGCACAATGACCCTATCCTGTCTGAAAGCGGAAGGTTGAAGCCAGGAGGGCAGACAGATGGCTCAGCTACGAGGGAGTGGTTTACAACATCTGTTGAAGACCGCTTGACACTCCATGCTGAAATAGCTGTCATAACCTCCGGCAACGTACCTAACCAGATTGGGCATCTCAAAGTCAAGCGGACTGCTGGAAGTGAGGTGATGTCCATGTACAATGGAGGTTTCTCATTGGCATACACCTTAGCCAACACTTTTGTGGTTGCTTCCTGGCGATGCAGATGTGGAGGAGGAATGTTAGTACCGGCAGCCATGTTAATGGAATAGGATGTAGTGTTCCAGTGATTATGCACATTGTTGTGTTGAGCTGGACATCAATTAACTTGGTGTGGGATGATCGAGCCCAGACAGGAGCACAATACTCGGCTGTTGAATAACAGAGGGCCAGTGCTGATGTCTTGAGTGCCTGAACACTAGCACCCCAGGCTGAGCCAGCCAGTTTGATGAAGAGGCTGTTTCAAGTGCTAACTAGCACTAGAATTGATTAGCAGTCCATTGGCATGTAACAATTCACACCAATTGGCACTAAAATTGATTAGCAGTCCATTGGCATGTAATAATTCACACCTATCTAGCACTAGAACTGATAAGCAGACTATTTGCATGTAATAATTCACACCTATCTGGCACTAGAATTGATTAGCAGTCTATTGGCATGTAATAATTCACACCTATCTGGCAATAAAAATGGTTTGTAGTCTATTGGTATGTAATAAATCACACCCATATGGCACTAGAAATGGTTCATAGTCTATTGGCATGTACTAATTTACACCTATCTGGCATCAGAAATGGTTAGCAGTCTACTGGAATATGCTATGCTACTGTTCATTTACAGATGTCACCCCAAGGGGTCAATTTACCTTGTGAGTTCTTTTCAAAGCCAATGTGTTGAAAGGATTTCACAAAAAGATCCAGCTATAAAGTTATGAACTATTTTAATATTTTGGGGCCTGGGACTTTTGAGAAAAAAAAAGACATTGGCTCGTAACTACCTTGAAAATATTGTTCTTGCTCTGATTGTAGAAAAAAAGAACTAAATACATGTATATCCATTATATTAGTTGAATAAAATTAATTATCTTGAGATATAATAAATATCCTTTTTTGAAAGAAAATGCCAGTTTCCCCTCTACCACCATTAAAAGGTTGCTCCCAAATAAATAGGACTTGTATACATACATATTCCTGACAGTCTGAATCATGGTTAGAGGGAGCTGCCATGGCTCTGTGGTTAGCATGCTGGACTCATGACTGAAAGGGTGCAGGTTTGAATCCTACCATTGGTCCAGCCTGGGTCAACTATTGCAGTGAGTCCTTGGGTAAGGCACTTTATTCCAATTTCCTTGGCACTAAATAACCTACTGGTGTGACTGTATAAACTGCACGCAAACTATCCAAATAAATTACACAAGTACATGCTATCCAAATAAATTACACAGTATATACTATCCAAATAAATTACACAAGTACATGCTATCCAAATAAATTACACAAGTACAAGCTATCCAAATAAATTACACAAGTATATGCTATCCAAATAAATTACACAAGTATATCCTATCCAAATAAATTACACAAGTACATGCTACCCAAATAAATTACACAAGTACAAGCTATCCAAATAAATGACACAAGTACATGCTATCCAAATAAATTACACAAGTACAAGTTATCCAAATAAATTAATCAAGTACATGCTATCCAAATAAATTGCACAAATACAAGTTATCCAAATAAGTTATCCTACCCTAGCATTTATTTCAGTGGGTTTGCACATTGGACTGAGCGAAGTGTTACATTTATTTATTTTGTGTTCTTGACCTTTGTCCATGATTGATGGTAGATTAGGTATGGCCAACCTGACTTCATCATTTTTTAAAAATTGTTTACTGATATTTGAGTTCAAGGTCTAGCCTTATTTACAATGTTCTGCAAATGAACTTTTGACTCACATCCTGGTCATTTTATTGTGTATTAGATTTTTATATATAAGGTTGAGGTAAACAAAATTATTTCATCTTCCTTTAAGTTCAGTCTGTGGAATTATTTACTCTTGTTTTTAGATATAATTTGAGAGGAATCAATTATTTAAATTGTTCATTGGAATTACAAAGTGCTCATTGACATTTTGGACAAAATCACTATTTTGTGATTATTGTGAATTCATTCAAAGACATTCTGGATTATATCATGATACATCAAGACTGTTGGCATATCAGCACATTCAAGACTATTCGTATATCAACACATTCTTTATTGAAATTTATTTGGAACACACAATACTTTTGAACTTGTGATAGAACTTTTAGGATTATCAGGTATTCAATAAAAATGGTGCAAGTTTCTCATAAAATTTTACTTTCTAACTTTATTTGTTACTTTAATATACTAGTTGGTTTCACTTCCATCTGTTGCTTAGTTAAAGACCAGAGTCATAACAAATGTAATCCATTTATATCAGTGGTTTACATATTGGACTTAGCAAAGTAATGCATTTATATAGCTACAGAAGTTCATGTCAATTACTTTCTGAATTACTGGTCTTTTTTATTGTTAACTAGATGTCTCTGAATTACTGGTCTTTTTGTATAGTCAGCGATGTGTCTTTGAGATACTGGTCTTTTTGTATAGTCAGCGATGTGTCTTTGAGATACTGGTCTTTTTGTATAGTCAGTGATGTGTCTTTGAGATACTGGTCTTTTTGTATAGTCAGCAATGTGTCTTTGAGATACTGGTCTTTATATATTTAGCTTAATTTCTCTGAATAGACTTGCATCATGTATGAAAATTTGATCAAGCTCTTCTAGGTGCTACAGCAAAATGGCGCTCCAAGAACCATTCGAAATTTAATAGCTCTAAGGAAACCTACATGAACAAACTAGTGGCGACTGTAGCCATGCCAAATTAATTTGATTGCCATTGAAATTTAGAACAGAAATCATTGAGTGGGGAATTAAAAAAGAAGATGAAAAAAGTAAAGCTTTTAGTGAAGGTAAATTATAGCGTAATTATTAAAAACACACAAGGTTAAATTATTACTGATTGGGAATAACACATAGCACATGTGAGTCTCTGCCTGACAGTGATCACCTACTTTAACCTTGGTAAGACACCGAAATACACTTTCTCTGAATGTAAATCATTTCTCAACATAATTGCTTGACCTTAGATTCACTGATAATGCACATTACCTTCATTTTTCTTCTGATAGTTTATATTAATAAACCCTTAGCCATATATGCATTGTGGTATAGTTTATATCAATAAACCCTTAGCCATATCTCCATTGTGGTATAGTTTATATCAATAAACCCTTAGCCCCATCTGCATTGTGGTACAGTTTATATCAATAAACTCTTAGCCATATGTGCATTGTGGTATAGTTTATATCAATAAATTCTTAGCCATATCTGCATTGTGGTACAGTTTATATCAATAAACCCTTAGCCATATCTGCATTGTGGTATAGTTTATATCAATAAACCCTTAACCATATGTGCATTGTGGTATAGTTTATATCAATAAATTCTTAGCCATATCTGCATTGTGGTACAGTTTATATCAATAAACCCTTAGCCATATCTGCATTGTGGTAGTTTATATCAATAAACCTTTAACCATATCTGCATTGTGGTATAGTTTATATCAATAAACCCTTAGCCATATCTGCATTGTGGTACAGTTTATATCAATAAACCCTTAGCCATATCTGCATTGTGGTATAGTTTATATCAATAAACCCTTAGCCATATGTGCATTGTGGTATAGTTTATATCAATAAACCCTTAGCCCCATCTGCATTGTGGTATAGTTTATATCAATAAACCCTTAGCCATATCTGCATTGTGGTATAGTTTATATCAATAAACCCTTAGCCATATCTGCATTGTGGTAGTTTATATCAATAAACCTTTAACCATATCTGCATTGTGGTATAGTTTATATCAATGAACCGTTAGCCATATCTGCATTGTGGTACAGTTTATATCAATAAACCCTTAGCCATATCTGCATTGTGGTACAGTTTATATCAATAAACCCTTAGCCCCATCTGCATTGTGGTACAGTTTATATTAATAAAACCTTAGTCCTATCTGCATTGTGGTAGCATGACTAGGTAAATCTCACTTTGATGTGCTTGTTGTGGACAAGTGACTAATGAAAAATCACATGTCATACAGAATTTATCATTTGTCCAAACCTTTTAAATGAGTTGCTAACTTTTGTTTTGTTGTCTTCTCTATCATAACTATAGATTTTTCAAGGGAAAAAATGGCAGCACTTGCCTACATGCATTGCATTGTGGGCAACTGTGTACCTTACCATGACATCAGTGAAAACAACTGATTGTGAGTTACCAATGTTCTGTTTTAATTTAATATTCAAAGTGATTTCTACACATTAATTTTTGAAAAATATTTTTAAAAATTTTTATATCTAGTAATAACATAAAGAATTTTACTTTTTCTTTTAAATTAATAAATTAGGATAATGATATCAAGTTTTAAAAATTTCACCAAACTTTTTTGATCATATAGCATTAGTGTTTTCAACTATAATGATCAAGATAAGGGGAACTGTTAACTTTACTAGGACACTGGCAATCTTGGAGTGAAAGAATATTCCCTGGGCTAGCAACAATATAGCATGTATAAACCCAATTTCGTCATATCGATATATGGACAGAATAACGTTACTAGACATACTGTACACTGAATGTTGAAGAAGTTGTGTCATCAATATATCTATTGATCCAAAAAGAGAAACAAATTCCTAACAACATTTTTTTGTTTTGTAAGATGCCACCATATACACCAAAACAGCATGCTCAGCACAATCACCATGAAGTACTTGACCTGCATATGAAGTATCTTCTGTCATTTTGTAAGGCTTTTCAAGTTAACAAAAAAAAAAAAAAAGGATTATGACTACCACCGCAAATGAGTTTGGGGTCTCCCACAGCAATGAGTTTGGAGTTTGCCACAACCATGAGTTTGGAGTCTACCAGAGCAATGAGATGGAGGTCTACCACAGCAATGAGCTGGGAGTCAACCACAGCCATGTATTTGGGGTCTATTGCCAGTCAGAGTTAGCGAGGCATGTCTCTAACACACAAGCTGAGCAGCTAACATCTATCAAAAGCTAACTAACCTCTTTTATCTTTAGTGAGATCCAATAACATGCAACAAAAATGTCAGCAATTAGTTCATCAAAATGTAGCCAGGAGCTGTGTAGACATATTGGCAGGTATTCTTTTGAGTGCTGGTGGATAGTGGGAAGGCATCCAATAATTTATATTGAAAGTACATTTACTAGGCACGTACTTTATTTCCTAATGATTATCTTCTGCACTGAATTAAATTCCATGCACTGTTTTTAGTACAAGACATGGTAAATACATGTAATTAGTTAAGTGATGTGATTTTCTAGTCAATGCATTTTAATTCTAATGGTCGCCATCAAGATGACATTAGCCAATTTTTTTTCATGAATACAACTTTAGTCACAGCTGTGAAAAACACAATGGTAAGCATTGTCACTGATTTCAGGTAAATATATCTCATCTTTCTGAGTTTTACTGCTAGTATGGAGGTCAGGCAATTGAGCATCATAACTCTCTAAACGGAGCTATGAACACTGACAATCAAGCAATTAAGCTCATATGTAAATCATCCACACACTTTGGTAAAGATACTTGATCAATAAATTAATTTTTGTGATGAAACCCTTTTTCTTTTCTCAGTCAGTCGCAATGACATTGACTTTTGAGATTTTGCACCCAAAATTGATAGCGTTCTTCCTTACCGCTTTAAGTACAAGCCATCTACAAAGTTTTGTCTAAGTATGTGATGTAGATCTAATGTTGTTGTTGTTGTAGTAGGGTTTAACACCATTTTTCAACACAAGATAGACTTTACATGGTGACCAGTATAACTGGTGGAGGAAGAACCCTGGAAAACCCCGGGAAGAACCACCAACCCACGAGAAGCTACTGGCAAGCTTTCTCACGTACCCACTTTAACCGAGCCTGAGACTTGAACCCATGCTGACATAGGTAAGATGGCAGTGATCCATAACAATGAGTGCTTTAGACTACTAAGCCACTAGGGGCCATCTGGATCTAATGTTAACAAGCAGAAACCATTTTTCTTTTCAATAATAGTGACCTAGACCTTTAACCTTTTGACTGCAAAATCAATAAGGTTCAAAAATTCCTTACCCCACGTGCAAGCTATCCCCAAAGTTTTGTAACTTTAGAGGGGGGGGGGGGGCCTCTATAGTTATTTTACAGAAACCATGTTGTTTTCTCTTCTCCAGCCAGAATGACCTTGACCTTTTGACTGAAAAAAAATTAATAAGGTTCTACCTTATCCAAAGTACAAGCTATCCTCAGAGTTTGGTAACAATAGATGTGGACAACTCAGTTAATGTGCAGATATCACAAAATAATTCTGCTTTTATAGGCAGCATATGAACAGTAATCCCTGTTTTATCTATTATTTATGGGCAGGACAATTATGTAGCTATGTAAGAAAAATATAATGTTAATCTGAGCTTACATGGATCATAATACAAACTGTGCCAATACATAAATATCATAACTTCTTTAATTTTCTGGTACAATCTTCAATAATATCATTGATCCAGCTGCCATATCACTGCTATCAGACTGGATAAACAAGGCCAATAACATATATTTTACACTTGTATGTGTAATTATGGAGATTTTAGGAGACAGGTGGTTATTGCCAAATGATTGGTACCCATAAAACTGGGTCAATAACAGACTTCATGTAGCTGGTCAACTGATCCATGAACAATGGCATTTATCTTGGATAGGACAAACACAAAAAGTCATAAAAGTTGTCTGAAAGAATAAATATTATGCAAATCAGTCTATTATTATTGACATGAAGTTTAAATACAATAATAATAATAATAATAATAATAATAATGAATTTATTTAAAGAGAGTAACACAATTAGCTGAAGAACTAATCAACCTTGAGACGCTCATACAAAGGAACTTCTTTAGATACAAATGCACACAAATTATGATCCATAACATATAACATAATATAACATAACATAACACACATATGTATACATATACATAGTAGCATATACATGTATAGACACAATATATTAACTTCTTTTCCTTTCATCAGATGGATACTTGCCCATACATATTGAAGCCACATAGTCAATATACATACCATATGCAATTAGTGATGTAATAGATGAATCGTATATTTAATGATGCCCAGAGGCATTCATGAATACAAACAGTTATTTTATTTCTTTTTTAACTGCATCTAGAAATAGAGTGGGCATTTCTAATCTCAACTGGAATACTATTTCAGAGCAAAGTTCCAGAGTATTGGAAACCTGTTTTGAATAATTCCTTATTTGGTTTGGGAATTTAATACCGTTTGGTTGACACGGATTGCAGGTGGGGAGTATTACCAGGTAGCCTATGAACAGTGATTGTAAATATTCAGGAGCACTATTACTGGATATCCTGTACATTAATTTGGCTTTTATCAACCGGATTCGGTCTTTAACAGGTAATATTTTTAACTTACCAGCTAAATTTTCCTTGCTTTCGTTGTGGATTGATATTAGCAAAAATGCTCTTTTTTGAAGATGTGCTAGCTTTGCTATGCTTTTATCATTTGAATTACCCCATACTGTATTACAGTAGTCTAAATAGGGTTGTATGTAACTGTTATTAAAGTTTTCTGTGCCTTTCTGGGAGAAAATGTCTTATCCTACTGAGAAGCCATAAACTTGAATTGACTTTTTTACTGATATGTTTGATATGTTCAGTCCATGATAGGTTACTATCTCCCAAAACATCAAGTAATCTATCATGACAGACCATTTGCAAATTTTTATCCATGTCAGACACAGTTCATCACTATCAAGATTTGTTCTTTTTTGCCATATCAAGATAAGTAATATTTTAGTTTTCCCAGTATTTACCACCATGCCATTGCATGTGTACCAGTTGTCCAGTTTGTTTAGGGCATCCTGTAAAGAACTATATCCAGTTCAAGCTTTGTGTTTTGGATGTCTGACAATGTTGTGTCATCTGCATAGAGATCTGTAGATGAAATTGAGTCCCCTAGTGAAAGTGGTAGGTCATTAATAAATAATATAAATAGTAATGGATCTAGAATTGAGCCTTGTGGTACTCCACATCTAACTGTTCCAGGTTCAGACAGAACATTATTTATATAAACATGCTGTGTTCTCTCACTTAAGTATGATGTAAACCATCTAACTGTGCTTTCATCACAATGGTAAATTTTCAATTTCTTCAAAAGTATTTCATGATCCACCATGTCAAAAGCTTTCCTGAAATCTGCAAATACAGATCCTATTATTCTACCTTTATCAAGTACCTGACAACATTTATCAGTTTGTGAGATCAAGGCAGTCTCACACGAATGTTTCTGTATAAAGCCTGATTGGTTAGGGTGTAACAGCAAGTGTTTAGTTAAATATGACATGAACAAGTCATGGACATGTTTTTCAATCAATTTTGACATGTTTAGTAGTAATGAGATTGGCCGGTAGTTATCAGCATCATCCTTAGAACCAGATTTGTGAATAGGTGTTACTTTTGCAGTTTTCAATATTTTGGGGACAGATGAGGTTGCAATACTTAAATTGATTATGAATGTTATGCTATCTGAAATAGCTGAGGCAGAAGTTTAATGAGTCGTGGACCAATCTGATCAAGTCCTGTAGCTTTCCTGGTATCAAGTTCAATGAGACACTTTTTAACAAAGTTTTTTTTATACTGGTGGGATAGAGAAACATACCTCCTTAGGGATTTTGCTGCTGATTTTTCAGTTCATTAAAGTTGTTTCTATCACTGGTTCCGTTAACTTTGTGGTAATGTTGGTGAAAAAATCATTGAAAACATTTGCAATGTCAGTGTCATCAGTGTATATGGTGTCATTTACCAGAAGTGAGTGAATTTTATCAGACTGATCTTTGTGAGTTCCCCCAATGAATTCATTGAAAACTTTCCAATCTGAGTTTGTGTTGCTCTTTTTGTTTTCAAGCATTGATTGATAATAATTTTTTTCAGCTTTTTTAATCATACTTGTTATTTTATTTCTCCATACTTTATGTGCATGGTATCGCATAGATTTGAATTGGTCTCGTGTTTTCATAGTGTCTAGGATTTCTGTAGAAAGCCAATTAGGTTGGATTTCATTCTTTACTCGATGTACTTTCAGTGGTGCATGCTTAGAGACTACAACCATAAATAAGTCAGTCCACACCCTCACAGCTTCATCTATGTCATCAAAATTTTGGATCATATTCCGTCGAGAAATTTTTCTTCATTACAACTGAATGATCTGTGATAGTTTTGTGTGCATTTTTCTTATTTCTCTTGCATTTAACCTTTCTTGTCAAAAAAGTAGGATAGTGGTCACCAAAACCAACATTTGGTACATTAACACATGCAACATTGTCTGATAGGTTGGCAACATTAACATAAGCCACAATGGTTCATTGCAACATAGTATCGTTCTGTAGCAAGGAATCTCTGCCGTGAGGTACAGTCACCGACTACACATTGATACCAAGTAAATTCTGTAGAAGATGTCACTCCAAAACTAGAGACAGAACCTTGGATTGTATAATAAGCAATAAAAAATTACTTCAACTATTGGCATGTACTCCACAGAACACATTGCCCACTTGTTATACAATTGACAAATGTTCTACAAAACACAGTGCCCACCTGTCATAAATTGATAATGTTCCCAAAACAAGTGCATATCTATCAAATATTGACAAATGTTCCATACAACACAGTGCCCTCCTGTCCCAAAAAAAAGACAAGACATTCCCCAAAAGACTATGGCCGCATGTAAAAGCTTCTGGTAACTTTTATTTTATATAGTGATTACTAACAAAAATACTTCATGTAAACACCAACTGTGCTAATACTGTGGGCTATAATTCCCCATCTGACATGTTGGTGCAGGCAAGACAAAAATCTTATATAAACAACAAAACAACCCAACAAAAACCATACACAGACACACATTGTCATTCAAACTATAAAACAGTTCAAACAAGAATTAAGAAACTAGAGATGTGCTCTCGCTGCAAATATTCACATTTGTTGTGGTACTTTTGACATCCCTCTCCATCCCACCCAACCAATTACTCTCATGCACTATGTATATGATTACTCTCTCTCTTAATTGGTGCAGACAGATTTCAGGTTACAGCTGACAGTTAATCAGATTAACAAACTCATATAAGATGATGACTACTGGTATATAGATACATAGATGGATGTGGCCAATCATTATTTATCTACACAAAATACTGTTATCATATTGGCCAATGTATTTAAAATACTTGGTAGATGCTGAACTACTGTATATACTCACTCATAAGGTCCGTTCAACTGGAAACATAGACCCTGATCTGACAGTATATTATAGACTGAAAAATCAGGGTCTATATTCTTTGTTTTACTGATTACTCCTAACAAACTGCACAGACCCAGATCTGCCAGCACATTATGCAAAAGCAGATCTGGGTCTGTGCAGTTTGCAATTGGACTTGACTTATGAGTGAGTATATACAGTACATCAAAATTAACTCAGTTTGCATGACTCTTTCCCTACCAGATAAATGAATTTATGCTCTCATCATTAGACAATCTCTACATCAAACAATTCTGCCTTCATGCCTAGATAATGATTAACCTCAAAAGTTGGCTGAAAAATCTAACTAAAAACGGGGCAAAAATTGATTTTTAATTATGGGATTCATGTGATGATAGACATCTGGAAAACGTCTGATGAGATCATTTGTCAATGGATAAAGAAAAATAGTACATTTCTTAACTTTGAAATTTCAATGGAACATGGCTACAGGCATTCTACCTTATATAGTGTACCAATATTATAAAATAATTACTGATACAAAAGGACATAAAGCCACAGCTGAAATGGTGAAAATGAAAGCATGATGCAAGATATAGATCTCCCTCAATATAATGTCCTCCATTATAATGTAATCCCACATATGGTTCATTACTGCTAGGGACCATATGACCAAAATTAAACCATCTGTACTTGAACTGGTCAATCAATCAATCAATCAATCAATCAATCAATAATAATAATAATAATAATAATAATAATAATAATAATAATATTAATAATATTAATAATACTTTATTTACAGAGGCTGACTCATTTAGTCAAGGACTATTCTCTGTTGAGGACCTCTTAAGAAGAGTACAATAATGTGCATTATATGAACAATAGAAATAATTACTGTTTATTTTAACATGTTTAGTATTAAAATACTAAATTCCATTATCTATTAGAAACACATACATACTCATGATATCTCTTCTTAAATACTGTAATATTTTCAGCAGATGTTACATATAGTGGAAGCTTGTTCCACAGAACTGTACCAGAGTGTTGGAAGCTTTTTTTAAATTGCTCTGTTCTTGGTTTTGGTGCTAGAAGGTTTCCATGTAATATTGATCGCAACTGGTATTGTGTTGAAAAAGGCCTGAATAAATCCTAAAGATACACTGATGCAGTTCCATGTAGACATTTATATACAATAACTGCCTTGTGAAAATCTATCCTTTCATATAATGGAACCATTTTAGTTCTCTAAACAATGCTTTTGATGGATGATCAATAGCTGCATCTAAAATAATGCGTGCTGCCCATTTCTGAAGTTTATAAATCCTGCCAAGCTGAGATTTGGCACAGTTTCCCCATATACTTGAACAATAATCCATTGTTGGAAGAACACATGAATTGTAGTATAGATTGCGAGTTTCTACAAGTGAATATTTCTTGATTCTGCTTAGTTGGGCGATTTTGGATGACAGTGTTCCTATGACCAAAATTAAACCATCTGTACTTGAACTGGGTGATTAAAATGTCTGACATGGAGCCTATGACCAAAATTAAACCATCTGTACTTGAAATGGTCTATCAAATGTCTGACATGGACCCTATGACCAAAATTAAACCATCTCTACTTGAACTAGTCTATCAAATGTCTGACATGGACCCTATGACCAAATTAAACCATCTGTACTTGAACTGGTCTATCAAATATAGGACAACACTAGTATGAATTGTAAGAAAAACAACATGAAATTTAGTATATTATCTTAATTTCCTATTTAAAACATAAAATATTTCACAAAATTAAATGAACAATGAGCATGAAGTGAAAATATATTTTTTATTTATTTAAATTAAAATGATTAATATATTCTTAATTGTCACTTTTTTAACCACCCCCACCCCCTCATGAATTGTCAGTATTTGTTAAGACAGTCTCCTTTATCAAACTAATAACAAGGAACAATTCTATTGATCATAATTGTTAATTTAACTGTGATAACAACAAGAAGAGCGAAGCATATCCTATGCTATTCCTGGCAATGATGTATATGATTTAAACAGGACTGGTTCAGTAACTTTCATCATGGGAGTCTGGCAGGTGACAGACTGATTATGACATTGTAAGGCAATGTTGTACCTTGGCTGTACTGTGAAGGGGGCATTTTATACAGCTCTGTGCCCCTACAGTGATCAACATATGAGGATTTGTTAAATTTTAGGGGGCAATGTCAGATTTTGGTGGCAATATATCACTTGGGCTTCCTTAAGGTACAACACTGTACTGAATAACCAGAAAATGGCTTGATCAAATAAGGACAAGATATAATTGTTTGCAGAAACGTACTAAATATTATTCGGAATAAATAAGTACTTATTTTAAAGCTTCATCATTGGTCACATCCATGAAGCTACATGCAGTTTTAGTATTAGGATTTCTATCATTTCATGTTTACCACTTTTCATTTTAAGTTGACATACACACCACAGTTTAAATGTGAGGTGTGTTGATGGATTGCAGACTCCACCACCATCACTACCATGCAATAACAGCAAAGCTGAAGGCCAACTGCAGGGCCTGATGGAGCAGCTCTGTCTCCTTCATTATCACTACCATGTAATAACAGCAAGGCTGAAGGCCAACTACTGGGCCTGATGGAGCAGCTCTGTCTTCTTCATTATCACTACAATGTAATAACAGCAAGGATGAAGGCCAACTGCAGGGCCTGATGGAGCAGCTCTGTCTCCTTTATTCTCACTACCACATATTAACAGCAAGGTTGAAGGTCTACTGCGGGGCTTTGATGGCACAGCTCTGACAACTTAGTTATTGCCACTATGTAACATATTTGCATTCAAATTGTAACACATTTTAAATTTATATAATCAGATTTTCATGTAATGTTTTATATATATTTAGGGCTCAAAATTAGCAACAATCTGCTAGCCTGAGGCTAGTAAATTTCCTGTCAGACTATTAGCTAGCCTAAGGTTAGAAAATTTCCTGCCAGCCTTAGGCCCAAGACTAGTCAATTTCCTGTTGGACTATTAGTTAGCCCAAGGCTAGTCATTTTCTTGTCAGTCTATTAGCTTAGGCCCAAGGGTAGTCAGTTTCCTCTTGGACTATTGGCAAACCCAAGGCTAGTAAATTTCATGTCTGACTATTAGCTAGTCCAAGGCCAGTCAATTTCTTGTTAGACTATTAGCCAGTCCAAGGCTAGTCAATTTCTTGTCAGACTATTAGCTAGCCCAAAGCAAGTCAATTTCCTGTTGGATTATTGGTATACATACTTTAAATAGTCTTGTGGCTAGTGTAAATTCAGCTGTTGCCAATCGACATTTATGGGAAGTCAAGACAGGATTCAGCAGCATTAGAACATTGTGAAAATGCTGACATCGTTATCAATTGTGAAAAAGAAAGTGAGAAACTATCCCTTACAAGGGTGCCAACAAGCCAAATTTGGTAAATATCTAATTTTCCAAGTATTTTACATGGAATAAAACTGATTTATCATGAGCAGTTCATTTTCCTTTCATTTCCACTTGTATCCTTTGCAGAAGTGCTGGAACTTAGTCATAAAAGTTAAAACACATGGTCAGGATTGATACAGTGAAAAATGTCAAGAGAGGCCATGAAAACAACTAAAAAATTAGTAGTGCGATAATTAATTAAAAATAATAGAAGTTTGGTCAGAAAAGAAAAACAACCAAAATGATCAACAATGATTTTCATTAACTGAATACAAACAATTATAGGTGTTTTTGTTAAATATTCTATTTTTGGAACAAAATCTTCCAGGAAAGAAAATATGTGGACAACATCTTCCAGTTAATATAGCTTTATGCTGTTTAGTATAACCCAATCACCAAGAACATGGCAGACGACAAATTTGCTGGCAAACCATTTAACTTTATGGGATACTGGCAACTTAATTAGTACCAAGTATGAGAAAATTACATTGTTCATGAAAAAATATACATAAAATATTTACATATATTAAAAGCAATAGTTTATTAGTTATGAGGAACCAAACATTGAGCTATACAATAAAGACAAATTAGAATCAATGGTTGATTGGTTATGATGAAACCAACATTGATCTTTAAATTTCAACCAATTCCAAAACACTATGATGTCTGCAGTATGGAAGTTTATAGTGATGTCTAGCCCTGGGGCATCATGCTGCAGACATGTAGCATCATGTCCCACCCAGTCACATTATTCTGACACCAGGCTGACCAGTCCTAACACTAACCTCTTAATGCTGAGCTCCGAGTGAGGCAGCTGTTATTACCACTTTTTATAAGTCTTTGGTATGACTTGGCCGGGGTTCGAACCTGCAACCTCCAGAATCCGAGGCAGATTTGCAGGTGCAACTGTGTGGTATTTAAAATACCTCCAAACATCATTGACCTAATGTAATATGTATGATATTCAATAATGTGTGTCCATTATAACTGTTATGCTGATTGCGTGGTAAACAAAGGATGTATCCCACTTCTGACACCAAACACATACCAAGGTATTTAACACTTCATCATTCCACTTCTGCCACCAAATATGTACCTTAAGCCAAGCTAAAACACTGTAATATAACATAAACGGGTGGCTACCATGGCTACCATTAGAGCTCTCATGGGAGTAATTTTAAAATGGATATTTCCAATCTAACTCAGGGTAATTTTCATCCATTTGATCTTGATATCTCCCCCTTCCCTTGAGTAAGTGCAATGACATTACCGGTATATGTATTCCTGTTGTGTTCTTCTTCTAATGGCAACCAGATTTTATTTGTCTGTCTACAATAACCAGATCACATATGATCCTAAGAAAATTGCATCACCAGTCTCCTAGTAGTCATGCATATGTCTGTGCATATAAACTGAACTCTGTAGACACAAGACTGTAAATTATAAACCATATTTTCAGTTGTTTTCACTGGCAGTAGCCCATGAAGCCACAGGCCACTGATTTGATCACATTGCTACTAAACTTTCTGAAATAACTTTATCTTGGCTATTGCTTTTCCTTGTGTTGCCCATTGTTTCATAAAAAAATATATGTTGCAGTTACCAACAAAATGTATAGTATTTCCATGATGCATTTTTTAGCTACTTCTGGTCTTTTAAAGTGGGCCCCAAGTTATCCATGCTCAAATATCTGTGAAATTTTGCTAATGAACTGAAGAGCAAAACAATATTGAGTTAGTTTTTAAAGTTTGGTACTCCAACTTTACTTCAAAGAACAAAGTTGTTAAAAATCTAAATATGTGAATTTGTGAGTTAAAATTATAATTTCTGTTTCAGTTTTCATAAAGCTCTGATTCAGTTGATACATTTAGTTGCCCTTACACCCGCTTACAAGACAAGTCCAACTGCAACCTGCACAGGCTCAGATCTGTCACATAATCTGCTGGCAGATCGAAGTCCATCTAGCTTGTTATGAATAATCAGCATAACAAACTATACAGACCCTAATCTGCTGGCCCATTATAAAATGGCAGATCAGGGTCTATGCTGTTTGCACTTGGAAACAACTTTGAACTGAGTATATATGGTAAGTTGAAAGTTTTTACCTACATACAGATCTTGTGTTGTAACTGCAATTTCTTAAATGTTAACAACACAAATCAATGTTGTGTCATAAAAGCTTATATTTTCATCACAACAACAACAAAAAAATCTCAAAAAATTTTATCTCGGTGTGTTATTACTACTTCATGTTGAGGTTTTTCATGAACTTAGGGGTCAGAATGCATACAAAAAATATTGAGGTTTCAAATGAACTAAGGGGTCAGAATGCATATAGAATATTGAGGTTTTCCATGAACTTAGGGGTCAGAATGCATACTGAATATTGAGGTTTTCCATTAACTTAGGGGTCAGAATGCATAAATACTGAGGTTTTCCATGAACTTAGGCATCACAATGCATAATGAATACTGAGGTTTTCCATGAACTTAGGGGTCAGAATGCATACTGAATATTGAGGTTTTCCATTAACTTAGGGGTCAGAATGCATAAATACTGAGGTTTTCCATGAACTTAGGCATCACAATGCATAATGAATACTGAGGTTTTCCATGAACTTAGGGGTCAGAATGCATACTGAATATTGAG